>VDFB02202199.1:0-67967 GCA_007258455.2 Sequoia sempervirens
GCTTCCAAATGCTTATAACATTGCTATTAATGCTGAAAAATGCCTCATTCAAGTTGGAGACATAGCTCCTAGACCCCCCATGCCCTTATTTCTGGAGATACAACCACCTATTCCTGTTGCTGTACCCCCCTTGGCTATTGTCCCGCCAGTTCCAGCAATAGGATATCATAGTACAGCCCAACAAGTCGCTCCCCCAACCTTAAATCCTGAGATGCATGAGCTAAAAAACATATTAAAGACCGTCAGAAATGACCTTGTGACTATTAAGAAGCACGTTGGCCAAGAACATAAGCCTTATCAAGCCCCATATCAGCAAAACCAGCAAAATAGGCCTGCTTTCCAAGGTGATTATCAAGCCCAAAGAAGGAATTTTAACCTTTGGCCATTCCAGCCATACAATCCGAACACGACCAGCACGTCAAAAGAACTTGTGCCGCAAAACAATGTCGCTCAAGATTGTGACTGGTGCTACCCATGCAATGAACCCCACAACCAATTGGCTTGCACCAATAGAATGAGGAATCAAGCTTTAATGGTGCAGAATGTATATGCTGCTTCGGAACATGTTGCAGATTAGAATCAAGAACAACAAGATAATTTAGAAGTTGCTTTGCCAAACTGGCAGAGCTCTGAATTCTGTGGCGTGAATGGCCAAGATCGACAAAATTCCCCTATTTCAGCCAATACTAGATCTAAAAAGCGAGCTATGGACTTAGGACAACAAGTTGGGACTTCGTAGTAGCAGCCACCAGTCAGTAAGCAGCCTATTTCATCAGAAATTAATGCTGCCATTCAGCCTAAAATGCAGATTCTACAAAGGGGGCAGGAAATACCTAACAAGGAGCTATCAAAAATGCATTCTCAGCCTACGCAGAAGCAAAATGAAGCTACTGTTACAAAAAACCACCAGAAGGTAAATGTTTCATCCTTCAATATCATTGAGCATCTCAAGAAAACTACTGTCAATATGTCGATATTGGATGCTCTGCAGCTTCCAGGATAGAAAAACTTACTGCAGGATGCATTAGCTGAATTGTCTATTTCTGACAACACCAATCGAGGAGTTGCAAAGGTGGTATTGGCTAATGACTTGGAGGAGAAAAGTGGGCAGAAGGCAAAAGAGGTAAAACCCCCTCCATTTTACTTAAGTCTGATCATAAGTGATAAAATCGTGCATAATTGTATGGTTGACTCTGGTGCTAGTAGTTCAGTCATGCCTAAAAGTTTGGCTGACAAATTGGGTCTTGCTTATGAGCCTAACCCTCAGAAGGGCGTAGTGCAATTAGATGGGTCTGCTGTTAAGACTGTTGGAATTATTAAAAATTTAGCCCTTACCTTGCATGCATCCCCAAGTTTCGCTATTCATCAAGATATTCATGTTATTGACTTACCGCCACACTTCGCCATTTGTTTATCATGGGATTTTATAGCCAAGTTGGGTGGGTTTTTGTCTTCTGATTGGTCTCATCTATTTTTTAGAACAAGGTACGGTACAAAAGTGACCATTAAGTCTGATCCTCTCGCCAAAGACCATATCGAACCATACTTCCCGAGCCCTATAAACGCTAATCTCTACACCACCTCTGCAATGGAGGAGCAAACCATGACCTCAGACTGTAGCACCTAGGGAGACTACATCAATCTCAATGAATGGGCAGCTGAAGATCACGAGCTTGATCCGTTCCAAAACACAGATGAAGTAGGTCTAGGAGTTTATATGATTCACGAGTCTGATTGCGACATGCCTAATCTTTGCAAAGAGGATGGATTGTCTACAGGAAAAGATAGTGAGTTGTGGAAGCTTTATTTTGATGGTTCGAGGAGTAGTTTTGGTGCCGAAGGTGGAGCTATGCTGATAGCGCCTGAAGGAGATAAGTATTATTCAGCTTGCAGATTTTCTTTCAGCTGTTCAAATAACACAGCTGAGTATGAAGCATTGGTATATGGCCTTGAGTGGGCCTGCAAGTGAGGTATTAAATTTTTGCAAGTTTATGGTGATTCAAAGCTGATTGTGAATCAGGTCAGAAATTTAAATGCTACAAAAAATGATTTACTTAAGAAATACAAGCATTGTGTATGGGATTTAATGGAATATTTTAATGCTTTTAATATCATGTCAATTCCTTAGAATCAAAATAAGCATGCTGACAGACTCGTTGCCATAGGAGCTCAGTTTGACATTCCCAAAGAAATCCATAAGGTAGAAGCACATCAGTACATGAAAATAGTGGTTAGACCTTCTGTACCTGACAATAACGTGAGCTGGCAGGTTTTTGACAGCGATGAGCAGATCGTGAATTTATTGATTGCTGAACCTGAGTTCACAGATGGAAATCAACAAAAATGGCAGCAACAGTATGAAGACCAGATCGTGCAATTAAAGAACAATAAGATGCCGAAGGGTTTGGTGACGTTAGAATCTGTCTTTAATTTAGATGATCAAATTCAGAAGGACAAGTGCAGCTTAACAGTTAAAGAAGAACATTATTCAGCTGTTGAAAATTTCAAAGGAAAGCTTCTCAAGCTGGGAAAGTTGTGCAATCAAGAGGAGCATCAAGCTTTCATTCTGTTATGTCAAAAATATAGTGATGTTTTTGCTTGGGAATACAAAGATTTAAGAGGTTTTAACCCTGATTTAGCACAACATACTATTGAGCTTGAACCTGGTGCAAAACTAGTAAGGCAGAAGCAAAGACCACTTAATCCTAAGTTGGAACATCTCATGAAGGCTGAACTGAACAAGCTAGTTGAAAGCGGTATCATTTTTCCTATCAAGCACACCTCCTGGGTGTCGAATTTAGTACCACTCAGGAAGAAGAGTGGATAAATTAGACTTTGTGTCAATTTCTGAGATCTGAATAGAGCGTCTTTGAAAGACCATTATCCACTCCCTTCTATGGAGCAAATTTTACAGGTAGTTTTTAGTTCTGATAGATTTTCCTTATTAGATGGCTACTTAGGTTATAACCAGATTCTGGTTAAGCAAGAGGATCAGTTTAAAACAATGTTCACAACCAAGTGGGGCACGATGGCCTACAAGAAGATGCCCTTCGGCTTATCAAATGCTAGAGCAATGTTCCAACGTGCTATGGATATGGCCTTCCATGGCCTTATGAACAAGTTTGTTTTGGTATATTTGGATGATATAACTATTTTTTCCAGAAATGCTAATGAACACTTGGATCACTTGGAACAGATTTTTCAAAGGTGTAGAGAGTTCGGAGTGTCTCTCAATCCGAAAAAGTGTATCTTTTCAGTGCATGAAGGCAAATTGCTAGGACACATTGTTTCAAAGCAAGGTATTTTAATCGATCCTGAAAGAGTTTCTGCAATTCTTGAATTGTCATTACCAGCCCATAAGAAAGGCTTGCAAAGCTTTCTTGGGCAGATAAATTTTGTAAGGAGGTTTATACCAAATATCGTAGCTTTGCTACAACCTCTTACTTCTATGCTGAAGAAGAACATGCCATTCAGTTGGACCAAGGAAGGCAAGAGGAGCTTTGAGCAGATCAAAGAAGCGCTCGCAGCCGCTCCTACTCTCATTAATCCAAACTTTGACAAAGATTTCATCCTATATGCTTTTGGAGGAGTAGATACAGTTTCAGCTATGTTATGCCAGCAAAATGAGGAAGGCTTAGAATAACCTGTTGCATTTTTTAGTCAAGTTCTGCATGATTATGAGGTAAAGTACTCTTTTGTGGAGAAACATGTTTTTGCTGTTGTAAGAAGTCTAAAGAAATTTAGACACATGTTGTCCAACAACAAGGTTCTTTTATTAGTGGCTCATTCAACTGTTAAAGAGTTTCTGCTTAACAAATATATTAATGAAAAGCATGTTGGTTGGATCACTAAAGTGATGGAGTTTAATGTTGACATTAAAGTAACCAAGCTTGTTAGAGGCAAAGGTTTGTGCGAGAAAATTGCTGGAAGTGAAAATAGTAGTTTGAAGGAAGCTGCAAATGCAGAAATAGTGCTAAGTAATGATGTTCCGAGTGTTGTTCAAGCACCCCCTGCTACATGTTTGCAGCAGATGATACGTTATCTGCAAACTAGCGAATGCCCTGAGGTTTGGATAGAGCAAAAAGAAGGTACTACAGATTACAAGCCATCCCTTATGCAGTTATTGATGGTGTTCTTTATAGAAAATATTTTCAAGGTGTTTTATTACGTTGCATTCAGCCTGATCAAGTTGACAAGCTGCTGGCAGAGTTTCATGATGGACCTTCTGGAGGTCACCTTGCTGCAAGAACAACAGCTCTAAAAGTTATGAGAGCCGGTTATTATTGGCCAGATCTGTTCAAAGATGCTATTGCATGGGTCAGAAAGTGTGAGAAATGTGCATTATTTGCTGGTAAACAGAGGCTTGCCGCTGCCCCTGCACCCAATTTAGGTAGAACAACCCTTTGCTAAGTGGGGTTTGGATTTTATTGGTCCTATAAACCTTCCTTCAAGTGCAGGTCATAAGTGGATTCTTACTGCCACAGATTATTTTACAAAGTGGACCGAAGCTGTTGCTTTAAAGGAAGCAAACGAGACTTCAGTGCTTAATTTTTATCAAGATCTCATATCGAGATTTGGTGTTCCAGATTCAATCATTTTAGATAATGGTTTAGCTTTCATCAGATTAAAGATTTTAGATTGGTTTGTTAGAAATAACATCTATGTGAACACTTCATCAAATTATTATCCGCAAGGTAATGGCCAAGCGAAATCCACAAATAAGAATCTGATTCGGATAATCAAGAAGACTGTTGAAGATAACCAGAGAACATGGCATGAAAAGCTGAAGCTAGCCCTTTGGGCTGACAGAATAACTCCTAAAAGAGCCACTGGTTGTTCACCTTTTGTTTTGACTTATGGCAGAGAGGCTAAGTTGCCTATTTCAATCGAGTTACCAACATTGAATTATGTTAAAGAACTGGAGTTATTGAATGAACAACCCCTTGAAGTGAGGTTTGCACAGCTGGTTGAGCTCGAAGAAACCAGAAAAGAAGCTCTGAGACAACTAGAAATACATCAAGCACAAATGAAGAATACTTTTGACAAGAGGGCGAAGCCTCGTGATTTCATTGTTGGAGATCTAGTCTTCAAGTGGAATGAATTTAAAAGTAGACCTGGACGACATTCCAAGTTCGATGCAATGTGGGATGGGCCTTATGTGATTATAGAATGCAAAGAACACAATGCATTCCAACTTTCCAAGATGACTGGTGAGGTGTTGTCTATCCTAGTAAATGGGATCCACCTCAAGCACTGCCTTTGAGATAAGTTATCTCACTGTTAGGTTGAATAGTTTGCAAATAAGTGCATTCCGTACATTTCATTTCAGTAGTTTTCTTTCTCTAAGCACTGTTGCGCATTGTTTTGTTGGCCACTAGGGCCTTTTAGTTTGCTTTTAGTTTTGTTTCATTTTCTTGCTGCTATTTGGAGTGTTGCTGTTCAAGTTTCTGAGTTTCAAGAAGGGGGCAGAATTGACTCCACACCCAATGAATTGTTTTAAAAGCCACTGATCTATGCTTAGCAGGAAAGCATATAACAGAAATCGCCAAAATGTTACATTTTTTTCTCCTCAGCTCAAATGGAGGAGCTGGCTGATTGTTTTCAACAATAAGTCAAATTACAGACTGTTTTTAAATGTTGTTTCGCATTACTTTGTGCATTTGAGTAACAGTTATGCATTTTTGAAGTTATGAGTTTGCAGAGTGCTATTTAGAAGTTGTAGATTTAAATGAAAGACATAATTAAATACATGTGCAAAATAGCATTTCAGATGCTTTTATTCATTTTGAAAAGAACTCATATTTTACAAGGCTTTTTGATTTCACAATTAGAATAGTATTACAACATTGCATGAGATGCATTTTCCTTTTCAACTGAAAAGCAAGAATTGAAATCAAAGATCCACACAAGCCGTGGATATAACTGTAACTGTTCCAATACATTTCTAACAGGACAATGCACTACTAAAGATGCAAAAGGAAAACATATAAGCAATAGCATGGTCATCATTGCCTGTTAATCAACGCTTGATGTTGAATGGTGCACCTCGCCGTCTCGAGCTTTGCCGACCTGTAAGAGGAAAGAAGGGTGTCAGTGGCTCTGACTATGACGTAACTCATATGATGCACCTACAATAGTACAAAATACTATGAGCAATGCATTGAAACAATCAGAAGAAAATCAAATGCAATATGAAGAAGTGAACTGAAGGAGAAGTATAAACATCATAATCAACATGTTCCTTTTTTTATGCTAACACTGTTTGTTTCCTTGTGCAGGTATAGGTAAATTCATGAAGCGAAACATTATTCGAAGACCAAGCATGTGGAGTAAAACGGGCTCCCACAAGGGTAGAGCCCGACATGCTGCCCTATGCATTAAATGGGCTGTTTATGAAAAGTTTTTTCATCATATACATCAAACAAAGTGAAATACAACTGGAAGAGTAAAACAGAGTTATCCATCAAGTAACAAAACCAACTGTACATTCATAACGATCAGTATTTTTTTCTGAAGGCTACGGGTGAATAGTGAGTTTTGTTCACTTAAGAAATTTAACTAAGTAAATTTGCATCAGGAATTGCTGAATTACTTCATTTTCTATGTTGATTATAATCATACGTCATGTGAGTTTCAATTCATTATTTCTCTTTTGGATAGTGAATAGGCATACATATGCCTTAATGTTTTGTTCTAATTTTCATCATCAAAGAGAACAGTTTCTTAGAGTAGTTTGTCATTGAAGTATAAAAATGCATGAAGAGTACCATGTTACTCAAGAATACAAACACAAAAAGTGCAAGGTTTCAAGAAGGAGCAAGCAGTTTCTTTCTAGAAAGTTCTGAAGTTATCAGTTGTGCATATGAATTAGGGAGCAGAGAATGCAAGCATGAAATTTCCTCTCTTCGCAGTGAACTTATACAGAAACATTTTCAAGGTCTGCAAAAACCGTGATATTATTTTGTTCCAAAAGTTCATGTTAGGGTTCCTGTTCTGGATCGAGTTCATATTCATAGATGGATTTACAGTTTTGAATCTCAAATACCCACATAAGTGTTTGCTTTCAAAAATGTAGTAAAATGATAATCTTTACGGCAGTTGATCAAGTTTCATAAGAGAGGAAACACATTTTTCTACAATAGTTCCAAAGACCCATTTTCAGTTTTGCATCAAAAGCAGAAAAATGGTGTTTCTCTTAAGGGTTTCGAGTACCCATTTCGGGGTTAGCTTCAAACTTGTGCAGAAGAAAACAATAATAAAGAATTTTGGCAAGACACAAGTTATCTACAAGAGGTCTCCCCGAAAGCACACTGTCTTGGCGACAGGAATGGAGTAATAAAGGTTTTCGCCAAGACACCTTTTTATCTCCAAGAGGTCTCCCCAAAAATGATATGTCATGGTGACAGGATGAAGGCATGAAAGTTTCACCAAGACACAGGATGCTCGCCAAGAGGTCACCCCGACCACACATTGTCTTGGTGACAAGAAGGAAATAATAAAGGTTTTTTCCAAGACACCTTTTTATCTACAAGAAGTCTCCCCGAAAGCATATTGTCTTGGCGACTAGGAAGTAATAGGGAGTTTTCGCCGAGACACAAGCTCTCTACAAGAGGTCTCCGCGACTATGGTAAGTTATAACGACATTCGTAAAACAAAAGCCTGATTCATGAAGTTTTCAGAAACAGGGGTTGAGCTCTCAAAACTGCTAGTTCGAACCTCAGAGTAAGAAGAATACAATTTTCATATGATTTTCATAATAGCCACAAAAGAGGCAGTAGGGGAAAAACAATGAAATGCAATTTTTGTGATAAATCAAGCTCAGGAAAGAAGAAAATGTAGTTCTCTTTCAAAAAATTTAGATACCCACATGTGGGTTTTTTTCTCAAAATACAAAAAATAGAATAACCACGACAGCCCATGTCAGGATTTTGCAACTGAATGATGAAATTACAGTCTTGTCCAAATTTCATAATGCCCACAAGCAAATATATATTCAGAAAGGCATAAGGAGGGGTTTACTGTTCTGGGTCGAGCCCATAATTTGTAAAAATGCTTCCTATAGTGCTCTTTTGGCACAGCCTGAACATGGCCAAATTTATGTTTCAAGAGGGAGCACCTTAAAGTTTTCAGTGAAGCAAAGAAAGCTAAAGAAGGTTACCAGTTTGAGGCCGAAGTAGACACTTTATCCATGGCCTAAGCTGCAGATAGCTTCCGAATGCAAGGGATTCAAGTTCTCAAGAGATAGTTGAGCTCTCACATTAAAATAGAGCCCACAATGAAGGTCGGGCTTACACAACAGTAAATGAAGTCACTGAAGATGCAGAATAAAGACATCAGAGTGTGTTCATCATGGCCTCAAGGCCAAAATAGAGGTGACAAAAACCATTAAATTAAGCTTACCTCTGTACAGCGAAGGAGAATAAGAGCAAAAGTCGAGCTTCCATGGAGTGGACTGTAGAAGTTGAGCTCGAATGGCATGAGAAATCAAAGGAAGAAGTGAAAGTCAGAAACAAATTTATACAGACCGCACCCTTAGGGTTTTTTGAGGCTCGAAATAATGAAGTGGAAAAGTTATTTCGCCTTCAAAAAAGGACTTACCCACTGAAGATTTGATCAACTGAAGAACAGAGGAGGATTTATGTGCACACGGGCTCGAATCCAACACCATCATAGTGGCAGTTTCTTCTTAGACAAAGGTTCTTTCTTCCCAAAGTCACGGGTGCGAAATGGTGATAATTAGGGTTTGACCCTATTTTGTTCAAATCCCTAATTCGAGCATCATGAACTTTCCAGAATTCCCTTCAAATGCACATGTCAAATATCATATGGTGGCCGAACTCATATGTTTCCTTTATGATTTATTCAAGCCTAAGTCTAAATCACTGATTATGATAGGCCGAATTTTTATGCTAGAGAGATGTTTTAAGTCTTTAAGACTTATGGTTTTGCCTTAGCAAAGTATGGACTTTGCCTTAGGGTATTATTTTAAATGAAGAGCAATTAGGGTGAATGGTGAATATTTTATGTTTAGGGTCAATTTAACTTTTAGGGTTTTATTTTTTAATTGATTTTAAAGAAATCAATTGGAGTTGTGATGAGGAGATAATAATGACATTGATATATTTTTATGATTTTTTGGGAAAAAATCAATTATTGTAATGGAGAAATAAGCAGTTTTATTTTTGCAAAAGATTTCTAATCTTTGAGTTGCAAAAATAGACAAAATTGAAAAAATCTGCATCTTGTAAAGCAGAAGCATAAAGCGGTGTTTTATGAATTGCTTTATGTTTTCTTGCTATATTTAGCAGATCCTTGGCTGACTTTTCTTCTTGGTCGAATTCCAGACTTATCTTGGAGAGATAAGGTGTTTTTTGAACTTTTAAAGCAGGATTAGCCTATTTTTAGGGGCTTGACAGTGTAATCATAAAAGCTTTGTGCTTTTTTCTACTTTAAAGCAATTTTTGAGTTTGTTTGAGGCATTTTTTCCTTGAGCTTTTTTTGAGCTCGGATTAGGGTTTCCTTGAGAGTTTTGATAGATTTAGTCTTTCAACTCTCCATTTTCTCAGTAGTTCAGATCAGTTTCTTGCCCTTACTCATTTTGGGGAGCTTGTAAACTTTTGATACTCAGTTTTGGTCAAATTGACACTCTTTCCGGTTTTAATAGAGCAGCAGATTTCTCCTTCTCACTTTCTGTCTCAAGTTTTGTAATAGCAATCTAATGTACTTGCATTTTCAAATTGAAATCCTTTTATGTCTTGCTGTTATAGGTGGTGTTTCAGAATTACATGTTTCAGGTTGCATGTTGTATTTCTTTTTCCAGATCTTCATGGGAATCACTGATGGGATGTGTGCCAATGAGATTGTGAGGATTACTGCAATAGAGAAGTTGTTTTGAGTTTTTAAGTCTGATTCTTATAAATTTGGTGAATCATCTTTTAGAAATAGGATTTTATGTTCAGTTATTCTTCATCCCTTTCCTTAGAAGCTATTTTAGGATAGAATTCATCATTCAGAGAGCCAGCTCACTCTGGAGATTCCTATTTCGCGTAAGATCACCCACATCTGAAAGAGGTTTCCATGTTTCAGTAGTTTGCTGAATATTGCATTCAGCAGGGTGCAAAACTATTGATAACAGTAAACAACAAACGTGTTTCATTTTACTCCAGTCCTCATAAATCTTCTGGTTTACTTGATTACATACATTCTGATATTTTTGGTCCAGTAAATGTTCCTTCTTTGTCTAAATCAAGATATTATGTATTATTCATTGATGATAATTCAAGAAGGGCATTTGTTTATTTTTTGAAAACTAAATCAGAAGTATTCAATCATTTTAAGGAAATTAAAAACCTCGTGGAAAATCAGACTGGAAGAAAAATAAAATGTTTAAGGACTGACAATGGTGTTGAGTTTTGTTCTGATGAGTTTGAAAGGTACTGTAAAGAACATGGAATTAAAAGACATAAAACTACACCCTACACTTCGCAGCAAAATGGAGTTGCTAAAAGGTTCGACAGGACAGTGATGGAAAGAGCACAAAGTATGTTGAGCAGTGCTGGCTTGGAGGAGAAGTTCTGGGCTGAGGCAGTTACAATAGCATGTTATTTAATAAATAGTTCTCCTAATTCTGCTCTTGTTGAGAAAACACCTTTGGAAGCATGATTTGGAAAGAAGCCCTCTCTAAGACACATTCATGTCTTTGGCTGTGAGGCATATGCATATGTGCTGAATGAAAAAAGATCTAAATTGGAAAACAAGGCTGTTAAATGTATTTTTATTGGTTATAGTGCTGGCATAAAAGGATACAAGCTTTGGAATTCTAATACTGAGAAGGTTTTGTATAGCAGAAGTGTTATTTTTTCATGAGCTGAAGCCTTCTACTTTGGATTTGCAGTCAGAGACAAAAACAAAAAATAAAAAGGATGTAGTTGAAATTCCTCCCACACCAGATAAAGAGGAATTGAAAATTCAAAATGTACCTGAAACTGATGAGAGCTCAAGTAGTTCTGAGAGTTCTGAAGAAGAAGAACAACCTCAACCTTAGTCTGTGAGGAGGTCAACACGTGAAAGAAAGCAACTTGATAGGTATGGGTTTTCTATGTTAGATTCTACTTGTGCCTATGCTTTAATTTCTAGCATTGATGAGCCTAGAACTATCAAAGAGGCAATTAGAATGCCTGATTCAAACTCTTGGTTGGAAGCCATGAATGAAGAAATGGAATCATTAGAAAAGAATGACACTTGGAGTTTGGTGCCCTTGTCTGAAGGTAGAAAAGTTGTTGGCTGCAAATGGGTATTTAAAAAGAAAATAGGTCTGGATGGAAATGTGGAAAATTATAAGGCGAGGTTGGTTGTGAAGGGATATTCCCAGGTAGAGGGAATTGATTATGGAGAAATTTTTTCTCCTGTAGCTAAGTTGACGTCTATCATATTTCTTTTGTCACTTGCAGCAACATATGACTTAGAGATTGAACAAATGGATGTGAAGACATCATTTCTTCATGGTGATCTTGAAGAAGAAATTTATATGTCCCAACCTGAGCACTTTGTGGAAAAAGGTAAAGAAAATCTGGTTTGCAAGTTTAAAAAATCTCTGTATGGATTAAAACAATCTCCTAGAATGTGGTACCAGAAGTTTGACACGTTTGTTTTGTCATTGGGATTTGTAAGATCAAAATCTGATCATTGTGTGTATTTCAAAGCTGAAAATGATTGTGTTCTTTTTATTGCTCTCTATGTTGATGATATGTTGTCCATAGGCAATAGTAAGTTAATGATTTTTGATCTAAAATCTTAGTTGTCTGCAAAGTTCGAAATGAAAGATCTTGGTGCAGCTAGGTATATTCTGGGAATGGAAATAACTAGGGACAGAAAGAGTAGAAAACTTTGGCTCAGCTAAAGTAAGTATATTAATACTGTTCTGGAAAGATTTTGTATGGTCGATTGCAAGCAGCTAGTTGTTCTAGTTTTGTAGGGAATGAAGCTATCTGTTGAAGATTGTCCAAAATATCCTACTAAGATGGAGGACATGACCAGAGTGCCTTATGCTAGGGTAGTTGGCATTTTAATGTATGCAATGGTCTGTACAAGGCCAAACATTTCCCAAGTAGTGGGAGTACTTAGTCGTTTTATGGTGAATCCTGGAAGGACACATTGGGATGCTGTGAAAAGAGTGTTTAGATATATGAAGGGCACTTCAAAATATGCTTTGTGTTACCATGGAAATTTGGTTGAATCACAGAGGAATCTCAACATTCGAGGGTATGTGGATTCTGATTGGGCAGGGGACATTGACAGTAGAAGATCCACCAATGGATATATTTTCATGATGCATGGTGGTACAGTTAGTTGGATGAGTAAGCGGAAAGCTATAGTCACTTTGTCCACTATAGAGGCAGAATACATGGCAGATACACACGCCTATAAAGAAGCAATCTGGTTAAAAAGTTTGTGTTCTAAAATTGGGTTTGATATAGGGAAAATTACCATTTAATGTGACAGTCAGAGTGCTATTTGTTTGGCAAAAAATCCTACTTTCCATGCCAGGATGAAACATATTGATGTGCAGTATCATTTTGTATGAGATATGGTGGAGGATGGAAAGATCTCTTTAGAAAAAGTAGATACTCTAGAAAATGTTGCAGATGCATTGACGAAACCAATGAGCACAGACAAGTACAGGTGGTGTGCTAGTTCGATGGGCCTTGGTGCCCATGAATTTCAGTAGTTTCGGTGTGCTATGGAGGTGTCAGTAAGATCTTCGTCAAGTGGGAGATTGTTGGAAAATGTGCCTCAAACTTACTGACATGAAACTCCTAAAAGAGAAAAATCAGTGAGACCCTCAAAATGTCTTGCCGATAAGCAACTATGTTCTAAACTCCTAAAGAGATCATGTCAGCGTGACATTGGGTCTGTCTTGCCGACGGAAGTCATCGGCAAGACATGGGCTATCGGTGTGAGATTCCTAACATGTTCCAGTGGTAGATCTCTTGTCGATGGGTTGGTTCCTGGTGATCGCCAGGGAGAATCTTGGCGACAGAAGACATCAGGGAGATATGAACCTTCAGAGTGACTTTAAGACTCATTCTGACAATGGATGTCTCGCCGATGGATTTACACATGATGTATATTGGTGTGACTCTGGCCGATGATACTTGGTCGGGGTGACATGAAGAATCTATGAGAGTCTTAGCGATAGAGCGTGTTTGGCCAATGGGTTTGTGCTCATTGTGACTTTGGTTGATGATACTTGGTCGGGGTGACATGAAGGTTCTATAAGAGACTTAGCGATAGAGCATGTCTAGCTGATGGATTTGTTTTGGGGTGACTCTTGCCGATAAGGATAGTTGGTTTTCTTGTGACATCAGGGAGACTCAAACTATTGGTTTGACTTCTTAGGTTATTTCCAATAGCATTGGTCTTGCTGATGGCTTTGTGATTGGGCACTTTGGCATCGGTGAGACATGGTCTGGTGTCTCACCGACATGTGATACATTTGAATCTTGTTTGACAAAACGACTATCCTACGTGGTCTATTTTGGACCAATGAGAGGAGCAAAAGTAGAACCATTGCTAGTTGAACTGTTGTGACCATTCTTGTGTGGAAGATCAACAGATCGTGAACAAGAGGATTATTCTCTGCAATGGTCGAAGATGATGAACAGTTCGACGGTGGAAAGAGTTGTTCGATTTGAACACGAATTGATTAGTGTGTGAATTCATTGTATGCTTCTAAAAGCATTGTAACAGTGATGTTCTATACAAGGTTGATCATGAAAATGTTGTTGCTATAAAATTGACATATGAAAGTGAAGTTTGATCTCTGTATGTAATTTTGTTTACTGTAATATAAAGAGGCTTTACTTGGTGTGGTGGGTTTTTCTCCCGTAAGGGTTTTCCCATGTAAATTTGGTGTCCAATTGTGTATGTGTCCATTTCTCTTTTCTGTTATTCTTTTCATGTGTATCTTATTGAACTATAATTGCAAAATTAAAGAAAATATTTGCATTCTTCCCTGAGTTTTGACATTAGGAAAGTTTGTTCTGCATCTTATCTTTCCTTACACATCATTGCTCAAGATACATAATATTTTATGTTATTGGTTTGCCAGGCGGTGGGATTTTTTAGCTATATATATTGCTTCTTCCTTTCGAAATGGAGTTCGGAAGAGACAAAAAAATTAGGGGAAAGACACCAATCCTTTAGTATTGCTTTTAGATTATTGTATGAGACTCTCAGAATGTTCCATTGTTCGACCTTTCTATTTTTCTTAAAGCTATTTGATAAAACATTATACTATGCCATTATTGTCCTGAATTGCTTATTTGCAGAACTTCTATGATTTTAATACAAGTTTGTTAGTTTAGATCATGTATTTGAATCATCTTTTTAGTGAATGTGTATGAGAATTATTTTATGTCATTGTATAAAATATTCAAGTTTTCATCTTTGATTTCTGTTATTCTAGAACATAGCAAATTGTTGATCAGGCCCTTAAATCAAATCCCAAAAGATAGATTTACCGTGCCTATATCTATTCCTTGGAACATCGCCTTAGTTAGACCTTTATTTTTATATTTGTTTCCTTCTCCCATTCCAAAACCCACATGTCACTCAGTTTAGCGCAATTGGCCCCCCCATTAACTGAGTTTCCCATAAAGGTTGTTACCTTATCATTTTTTGGCATCAACAATAAGTAATTGCAAAACCAGTATAAGGGTTCACTACTAGAATAGGACACATTTTCCAAAAAAGGTTCACAGCCAAGGTTCACTTCCATGAAAATAAATGCAAGAAGATAGAAGAAGAATGTTACACAGAGAATACTTTCTATGGACAAAGATTTGGGCACCACAAGACTCTCTAACAGTTCTAGGGTTTTTCACAGGTAAAAGGAGAGAGGTAGGCTAAAATGTGCAATGTCCTCATTCAATATTAATGCAAATATGATTGAAATATGTCTAAATGGAATGACCTAAATACTATAAATTGATAAAAGATATTGATCACTAATGCAAAACTAGTGAAATGCACCTTGTTTGAAAACACGGTGATATATGCAAAAACACCTAGAAAGATGAATAGAAATGCAAACAAAACAAAACATGAAATAAAAAAAGAAAGAATTCACTTGGAGATGTGTTTCAGACTAGAATGGAGACTGTAAATGTTGTTGATCCTAAAATTTTGACCTACTGGGACACTTCCTCCATTCTAGGCAAACTAGTCCTAGATCTGGAAAACTGCATCAGAGCCCGTTTCAGCCAAATGGGTATCCAAATCTATAGAAATATCTCTCAAAAATGCATAGTGGGACTAATTTTCCACTGATGGTGACTTAGTCCACTTTCACTTTTTTGAAAATCTGAAAGTGGAAATGGAAGCCCTCGATCTGCACTTTGTTCTCCTACAGGTGTCTAGTTCTGAAACTCTGATTTTTAGAATTGTGAGTGAATTTTTGTGTGGATTTTGACCTATCCAACAAGGAAATGTCTTCAATTTTTTTTCAAACTATTCATTAATTATCTCCAAGTCTTCAAGATATCTAAATCTACAAACACACAATGAAAGAGAGATAAATGTTGAATGTTAGGGCATGGGGTTTGCCTTGGTCAAACCCCTTTTAGGTAATTAAACTAAATGAAGAAATAAGAGGAAGCATGAATATGAAATGAAAGGATTAGAAACTTTCCATGATGATTGATCTTGAATTTTTACAGTAATAGATGAAGAATCTTCCATTGAATGTCTAAAAAAGCTATCTTGATGACTTGAAGATGTCAGAACCCTAGCTTGCTTGACTTAAGAGCATGATGAATGATGGATGAATAATGAATTAGTCATGAATTAGGGTTTAGAAGCTTGTATTTATAGGATATCCACCTAATTTTCCCATTAATTTGATCCCCAAGGCTGACATGAAGGAAAAATAAACTTAAAATCCAATTTTTCCCCCTTGAACCTCAAAAATAGCCCAAATGGGACTAAGTCGCCAAGCTAGGCGACTTAGTGCCACCTGGATGGGACTAATTCACCCAAATGGGTGACTTGGTTCCACAGGGGCTCTTTTTCCAATTGGATTTTTGGGTAATGAAGAATTTTAGTTTTTATGTTGTTCTAGTCGGGTCTTTGATCAAAATAAGCCTCAGGATGCACAATATGGGGCCATAGGGGCCTATTAATGATGATGTAAAGGGTAATTAGGGCTAGGGACACAAAGTTCAATGTGAAAGTGTGATTAAATACACTTTACATCATTAAAATGAGGTCCAAATGGCCTATAAGGTCACAACATCCAATGTGAATGTGTAAAACACATTACAACACTAGATTAAAATTAGGTTTAATTTACAAGCCTTCTAGATTAATGTGAGAATTCCATTAAATACATTTTATTGAATTAGGGGAAATATAGGTCTATTAAGTCTAGAGAAGTGTGAAAGTATATTACAACACCTTTACAAGACATTGATAAATGCATTTTATTTAGTTTGCAGGGGCCCAAGACCTAATGTGGATGTGTAAAATACCTCACAACATTAAATTAAGGAAAAATCAATCCAAAATCACAAGGAAGTCCTAAACAGGAAGAAAAAGTAGAAGGGTTACTTTTTCTGTGTCCACACTTTCTTAATGCAACAAGGAATCCACCACAATGCTCCAACAATCTTGCAACCTTGCTTGAATGATTTCGAATGCCTTCAACTTATTGCCTTCATGAACCCTAACACTTGAGATTCACATTGCTTTTCTCAATTTTCATCACACACAACACTTTCATTGATTTTACATCTATCTTGCTTCTCTCTTCTTCTCATTCCTCAACTCACAACAACACCACCCTTATTTATATCAACCTTAACCTCAAAAACCTTCTCCAATGTCAACAACTAGCCGTTATACATACAAATTCAAAATAGGCCAACACTTAAGCATTCTTGTGGTGGATAAGAATGAAGGTGACCTACATAAACCCTTAATTAGGACTCAAATATATCCCAACACACTTCAACACATTTTTACAAGCTTCACATGTAGTGTTAAGACAAGGTCGACCAATACCCATGCTAAACACCATAATCATTAAGTGCACACTTCCTTAAATCAATCTAAAACTTTTGGATGATAGAATTCACTTGAACATGATCTAGAATAATCCATGAACTACTTGATATTCATCAAACACTTCATCCAAACTCGCATTATTCAAATACTTTAACTCGAAACAACTAGTAAACCTTATTCGCATACTGACAAATGAAACTCATTTTGTACAACACCAAATCAAATGAAACCTTGAATATAGAAAGATACAAACATTATAAGAAACTTCCCAAATCTACACAACTTGAAGCCAAATAGCGGAGAAATGCAGAGCGAATACATTTCTCCCAAGCCACAGAAAACATCACTGAAAAACTAGTTCACACACTGGTGAAAATATCTCACTTTGTACAATGATCCAAAAACCCAAAATTTGAATATAGCAACCTCTGATAGCCATGAACAAAATTTTAGATCCACACAGGCATAAGATCAATACAGAAGAAATGTGAAGCATAATACCAAAGCACACTATGAACACTTTCACAACACAATTTACTTTGTTTATCAAATTTTCTCAAAAGCACTTGGAAACCAAGTACTAGAGACATCATCTCAGCTCATTACTTCATTCCAACTCATCTTCAGATACTGCAACAAAAAGATAGCTCCATGTACTCACAACACTTCCTCCATATCTCAACTATACATGAACAACCTGCATCAACTTGTTTTCCTCTCTTTCACAATTTTCTCAATATCCTCGACATCTTCATCATGCAACAACTTCCTTAGTTCACAATTAACATCAATGACAACGCTAGTTAGTAGACTTCCTGTTGACATCAGTGATAACACCTTCATACTTGCAACAAGAACAAGTGTCAAAGCTTATATGAGTATAACATAGAAACGTAACATGAAAATTTTTGGGTATGAATGGGTAAATGTGCTCAAGTATGTATGTGGCAGTGGAATGGGTGGTTGATGTAGGGAAATAGAGTATATTTGGAAGATAAAATTTGAAAAATCTTGATTATTCTTGGTGTATAAGTGGAGGATTTTGTAATTGGAATCAATTTCTCTTGGTCCTTGACTCTTGAATATGATTGATAAAAGGAATGGAAAAGAATCAAATGAGACAAAATAGATGGAGAGGACAAACAACATTTTGGGTCAACGCGACTATGGGTTGCCGGTCCTTGGTACTTTATATAATGTCCAAATATTTTTTTGTTACAAAAAATATGGAAAAAATAAGAGGTAAGGTTTTAAATATATATAAATGAAAAGGGAAAATTGCAACATACATCGAATTCCAACTCTACTTAGTGCATGTCAACATAAGAGGAGGCACATACACATGACAAAAAAGAAAATGGGTTTATGTACAATGTAAAGGCTATGGTATGTACATGTATATGGTGGAGTCTCTCCCATATAGGAATCATTTTCAATTGAGAATACTAGGTTTTGGATATTAGTATAATATTTTATATGAGAGTATCTTCATGCTCATTAAAAACTTGGAGAGGGGCATGCATCATAATTGTTTCATATCTAGTGATTTTATCCAACCATTATATAGTGTTAGGAATTTTTGTAGGGTTAATATTGAGAAGGACCATGTCAAAAAGATATTGGATATGATTAATTAAAATTTTACATTAGTTCATGGAATACTATAATTTATAATTTCAAGCACAAGATAACATGAGTTTTTGGTATATTTTAGACTTTTTTCAAGTCTCATTCATGAAAAATGAATTAATCCTCTTTCTATATGAAAGGGAAAAAATATTTAGGAGGATTATGGAATGATCTGAATTTGTTTTAGCTTATCTTGGTGAAGTCATTCCACTATTTGAAGGAAGTAGGAGGTATTTTTTTTTAATGTTATTCAAGGATGTGATAAACCTTGGTGGACATTAAAGATAAATCAAATAAGGAATTACACTTTTTAGTGGTTGGTAATCCCATGCATAAGGTTTACAAATCAATTGACATAATTGAGTAGTAATGTGTATAACCATATAAAGGAATCTTCATCAACGTGGTAAGAAAATTCTTAGCAAGGAAAACATCAGCAACATTATAAATTGTGGCTAGGAAATGAAAATTTCTCACATGTGAAATGGAATATCCTTGACCATTATACCATCAAATTTTAGCAAGATCATTTAAGGAGGGGATGGATATTAGATGATTTTAATTGATAATGGTGAAGTAATCCATCTTATTCATAAGGAAGGGGGAGGGGTAATGATTTGTAATTACACTTCCAACTCCTTGATTTATGTTTAAATATAAGTCTAATTGAGAAGATGTGTTGGATAAGTGTCACATGTTAGAGGGATGGTGTTGGGATGGGTAATGAAGGCTATGCCAATGTTATTGTCAAATATATTATGACAAGGAAGTAGCAATGGTAGTAGGCTATCTATGTTGGGTAAAGGTTGTTGTGAAGGTAATGAGGAAGAGAAGTGTGTCATGGTATGTTGTCTCCAGGTGTAGGAGGTAAGGATAGTAGCTCAAGGATGATGGTAAGGTGAATTGTAATTATGGTAAATGTAGGATTTCATTAGTTGAGTTATGTATTGATGAATATTGTGGGGATAAAAAGTGGTGGTATGGATATGGTTGAATGGGAAAATGGTGCAAGTCTATAAATTTGATGGCCTAGGTGAAGTGAAGGGTAAGACCTATCTTCTATGGTATTAGAAAGTGTGATAGGAAATATTCAAATAGTTCAATGTCATCCTTGAGGGGTGTAAAAGTGAGAAAAGCATAAGGTAGAGATATGGGATGATTAATGGGAGGAATTGAGTTTGTGAATGTGGGTGTGCAATTAGATAAGGGTGAATAAGGTGGGTTTGGTAAGGAAGGAAGACTATATAGAGAAAGAATATGTATAGGGGAATAAGAAGAACTAAGAATAGGTGATGAAAAGTGATGATGACAATACAAGGGGGAATAATGTGAATTAGGATCAAGTGACGAAAAATATTAGGAGTGGAAAATAGAATGTAGTGTGAGCTAGGATAAGGTGAACTAGGTTGGAATTAATTTGTAGGGGATGGAGGAGGAATAGAGTTAGCAAGATCTAAGGTGTTGGCAATATCTAAGATAAGAGTTATGAAGGAGGTTAGGTGTTCAAGGTCAAAATTATGGTATGTGAAGAAGGTAGAAAATGTAGCACAATGGGTAAAATGATCTAGGATGATGGAAAATGAGAGGGAAGATGGGGGAAGGATAAGGAAATATAATATATGGTTGAGAATACGTAAGTGGATAAAATAGAGGAAAAGTAATGGGGATATACGAATCTTAGATGCATTGCATGAATATCCTTGGAGTTCATTACAAGCAACTAAACCAAAGAACTAAGGGGAAAAGTGAGGAGAATGTGAGGAATGATAAGTTGAGTTTTTTATTAGTTAAGCAGGGGAACGACCCTGATCCCATGGTTACAAGACAAAATTTCAAAAAATGAGACAAGCTGGGGAAAAACAGCACCCACCAATAGCCAAAAACAACAAGTCTAGGGTGACACGCAGGCCAAATAACAAAATAGTAACCATAAAACCACTATACTTAATAAAAAACTAAATATAATTGCTGTTGTCTCTTAAAGTTGCACCCTTATTAAGTTGTAGAAACTTGATAGCTTAGAGAAATATGGGAACTTTTCCAGAGGTTGTGGGTTACCCAAAAATAGAAAAGAACCTCTAGAGGAGGTCGGCTTCCTATGTTGGTAATATCACCTAAACTACTAACTTTGAAGGACAAGGGAAAAGAAAAAACTTTAAAGTGAAAATATTTAAAAATACTATTCCTACGGTGATACACACTAAACTGTAAGGATCTGAAAATTTAGAGAATAGACACATATTTTGAATGAATGAAAAATAGAACTTGCACAACTTATTTATGTAAACTCATGCATAAATAATTTGAAGAAAGGATTGAATGCATTTAACTTTCAAAAGGAAAGGACACTTTCATGATTTAAAAGCTATGTGCAAATTAAAACGCAATTTTCAACCTGAATAGACTTACTTTTGCAGAAAAGGCACAATGATTGTGAGACAAAATTACAAGTGAAAAGGCCTCACATGTAATTTTATCAACCACATAATAACACACTATACTGCAAGAATAAGGAGGTAGAAGACTTCAAGTACTGATGTCCAAGATCTTTTCTGAATTCATCTCTAAAATGAGTTACAAAAGTATGCACAAAATCTGTAAAAGGGACTGCAAGAGTCACTGTCTTCAAAAATTGCATAAATCATAACCAATTCAATAATGAGTAGCCAAAAGACTAAGTACATGAGCTCCACAAAACAAGGAAAGAACAACCTCCTTGGGTCGGATGCAACCTCCATGCCTAAAATCTAGCCACTAGATGCACTCTAAATGAGCTCAAAAAGGTTGAAATAGTCAAGCTTGACTATGTCAAACATGATGACAATACAAAAAGCCCTCCAAAAGCTCAAAAAAGCAACTTAAAAGCAATTAAATGCTCCTAAATTTCTTCCACATGTTGGAAAATCAATTTTCAATCTCCCTAGATGCTCTCCTTGTGTTCCCAACTGAAAATAACCTCTATTTGTGGCATGCCATAAATACAAGCACATCTTCATTTCCCTTTGACTTAGCCATAACACATATATATCCTATTTTTCTTGGATTTGAAGGTGATGCTTTAAATTTAAGTAATTTATAAGATATTACTCAAATTTAAGCATTTACAATATTGCTTTTCATGTATCCAGGTAAAACTTCAAATCAAGATATACTAAGTCAAAAATTTGAAAATGACACATACAATGAATATGCGAAAGCATAAGTTATACCCACAGGGTATTAATTGACAATGTATTTCATAAAAAAAAGGTAAAAAACCTTTCATTAGTCTTTAGGGTAAAATCCTAAAAAAAAAACGTGGGAAAAGCATTATCCTTATTTCATTTTGTGCTTTGAGGCTTATGGAAGAAGCTAAGCCACTGCCCAGCTAGGGTTTTTGGAGAAAATTTTGCAATTTTGAAAGTCAATCTTGAGCTATAAGGTGACATTTCTGCATTTTCTTGTTGATTTTATCAGTAAATCTCAAAGTTTTTCTATCCCAAACTTTTAACAGAGAACTTTATTTTAAAAGCCACAGTGAGCTTTCAGGTCGCGACCTCTATTGTTTTTTGTTGATTTTATTTCATGCTTTGTATTTCCTTCATGGCCAAGGTTTGACCTATCTACAGGTATATGAGACTTTTTCCTCCATCATATCTCATTTTGGGACTTTCTCCATTAAGATTTTGAAGTTCTATGCACTTGAAATCTACTCGGCTTTGAAAATTGTGACAAAAATAGTGAATGGTTCTTAAATATTTGTGTTTTCCTCCTGTGATACAAGGCTTAAATTGAGCTACTCAAATCCCATATGGGTTTTTTCATTTCTCTATCTTTTCTTGTTAAGCCATAGTAAACTTATTCAAGATTTGTAAAGATTTCAATGTATGTAAGTATTTCCATTCACTTACAGATTGTTGGTTTGTTCCTACCCCTCAATCCATAACATAGGAAAATATAACCCGTGTTGGAGGCCAAGTTGTCTCTGGAGAACCAAAGGTAGATCTTCTATCAAATCCTACAAGACCATCTACAACTCCTCTTACACGTACTCGTACTGGTACAGGGGACCCATTTGTTACTCCTATTGCATCTCTTGCATATATACTTCTTACCATTCCAACTCCACTATTTCTTTGTTGATCGTCCCTGTAAAAACTATCATTAGTTCAACCTTGTGGGTACAAATAATTCTGCTTACACATGCATAGTTGGCTTGTAACTTTCATTCATAAACTTAGAAGATAAAACTAGATGAGTTTGGTAGTGGTTATAACATTTCTCTTAGAAAAAATTATAAGCTATAGCATTATATCTGCGAAAGGTTTTTTGCATTTTCCCTTCATACCTGTCTCTAGATTTTGCAAAATTTTGAGATTCAGTATCTTTCCTATATGGATCATGAATACCTTGAATGACTTCAGAAAATAAACACGTCCTATAATTTTTCTTTGATATCTAGGGTTTTATTATGTATGAAAGTTGTATACAAAACTCTAGCTTTGGTTGTGTTTCCTTTATCTTTTGTGAATCCTTGGAGATACAATAACACTGTCTTCCTTACAATAACTCCTATGATAGTGTCATGAGAACTATTCTTTTGGAGCTTGAAAACACTTAATTCTCTTATAGAGTGTAATCAGTAACCTTTTCCCTTGATAATTCTTGACATTGTCTTCTATGCACAGTACATTATATCTGCCACTGTCATAATGTTAGGGTATTGTTGCTGCTTTTGGATAGAAATTTATATCACTAAACTTTTGAAATGGGTTGTCTTGATGCTTGACAATTGCTATGGATTGTGTTGCATTTTATGAATTGTAAACTCTGTTCATTTATAGTCTAATGTATGTTGATATTTGTGGAGAGATTAATCAATGAATAAGTTGTCCCTGTATTTCATTACTTCTTATCATGGTGATAAGATATGACTCTTTTGCTTATTCATAAAACTTCACTCCTTCCAATAAATGGGCTAGCTCTTGCTATAGCATTCATAATATCACTATCACTAGTGATCTTTTATCATTCTAATGTACCAATATTATCAACATTATTATTGCATTTTCAAAGGATCCTCATGACCCTTAAAATGAAAACATCTTGATTAACAATTGCACCTTTATGAAATAAGCTTCGTGTGATTATATTTGATAGCATTGTGAGCTTGTAACAGTTATGCTCATAATTTGAAACACATTGCACTCTTGTTATAGCTGTTGATGAGAAATGATATATCACATGTGCATTTACTTAAGATATTTTTGTATGCACTCCTTATTATGAGTTGGGATCAACCCTTGTGGGAGCCACATTTCCACCACTCATTTGATCTAAAAATATGATTGCACTTGTAGTTGCACATGAAGCAAACAACTAGAAAACAAAATGCATGTCTTTTGTGTGTATGTTGATCAGATGGTTTTCCTAAACACCTAAGGCATGCATTGCTCTTTAATACATATGGAGATGAATTAATACATGTATAGGTAGATGATGTAAATGATCATGTATGTTTTATGACCCTTCATTGCTCAGAGAATAGCTCTAACACGTTGCTTGACTACTGCAGGGACAAGGGCACAAGGAAACCAGGAAGGACAAACAACAAGGACAACACCAAAGTGAGACAACCACTAACCAACCATTCAAGAAATGACTGGTCACCCCCTTACATCCACATTTATTTTCCTTTATCTATTCATGCATTAATTTGTATTTATCTTTGTCAAGGAAAAGTTAGTCTCACAGCTTGCATGAGATGATGGATATTTCATTCAATAAAATAACTTTTTCAAAATAAATTTCCAAAATCTTCTTATACTTCATGCATCTATATAAATGCGATGATCTGTAGTTGTATTCTCTCAAGTTATTTCATTTGTATATATGAATGCAATGTAAGAGGAATAACAAATGTACCATTTTCTTTCTTCTTTATCAATGGGTTGTACCTAACTAAGCCATGGGTGAAAATATGTGTAAAAATTTTGGCGACATCAATTGGATGTTTGCCTACTAAACATATAAAACCAGTAGCCTAGACTTGTCCATTGGGCATGGAGTCACTTGATAAACTTAGAGGCCAACCTAAATCAACTTTGTACATAGCTATAACTCATTTATAACTTGTTGAAACAGAACAGGTCACTTGGAAACTTATTGAAAATAGGAAAACTACAGAATGGAAACTACTTAACTATGCTAGAACAACACTTAGGGAATGAAAATTGCAGTTAACCTATAGTGTAGTAACACTTTATTGAAAGCATAAAACCTAACCTAGTATATACACAAGGTAGATCATACCTCAAAACATCATTTGAGGTGAATCCCATTAACTGAGATTGGCAATATTTGTCCATCCATGTTTGATAGCTGGAATGTATTATGCTCCTTGCATTTAGTGATGATAAATGAGTCAGTCCATAATTGGTCAAATTTTGTATGCTTTCCTGGTCCACTCTTTAACACATCCCACTTGAGAACAATATCACCTTCCTTGAAAAATTTGGCTGTAGCTTTCTTATCAAATGTTTTCTTTGTTTGGAGTTGATGATACTCCAAAGTTTTCATTGATTTGTCTCTTGTTTCTTCAAGCTCCAAGAGCTTTGCATATCTTACGAACATTGGATCTTGTTCTTCAAACATTTCCAACTGGTGAATAATGTCTAGAGCTGGCAACTCTACAGATAGAGGTAATCTGGCCTCTTTTCCATAAACAAGTACATATGGTGAATTACCAATTGACCTCTTAGGGGTTATCCTATCTTCCCAAAGTGCAGATTTCAATGTGGTATGCCAAACCCCTTGATTCTCTTCCATGGTTCTCTTAATGATTCTGATCAGATTTTTATTTGTACTTTTAGCTAGACCATTACCTTGTGGGTAATAATTTGAAGAGGTGTTCAAATGAATTTTGTGTTTAATAGCCCAATCTGTAACTCTTAACCCAAAAAATGCAAGAGCATTATCTAAAATGATGGAGTCAGGAACTCCAAACCTAGTGACTATATCCTCATAAAAGCTCATAATAGAAGATTCATTAGCTTCTTTCAAAGCTATTGCTTCTGTCCACCGTGTAAAATAGTCTATGGCTATAAGCACCCACTTGTGACCAACATTGGAAGGTGGATTAATTGGCTCGATAAAGTCAATGCCCCATCTCATGAAGGGTTGCTATACTTGAATTAGATGTAGAGGCATAGCAGGAAACTTCTCCTTTCCTGCAAAAAGAGCACACTTAACACACTTTCTTGCCTAAGCATGGGCATCTTTAAATAAGTTGGGCCAGTAATAGCTAGCTCTCATGATTTTCCAAGCAGTTGTCCTAGGAGCAAAGTGACCCCCTACCGTTCCATCATGGAACTCTTGAAGTACCTTTTCTATTTGATTGATGTCAATACACCTTAACAAAACACCATTAAGATCCTTTCTGAAAAGAATATTATCAATTAAAACATAAGGAATAGACTGCAACCTAAAGTACCTTCTCTTGGCTCTATCTAAACCTGGTGGAAATTCACCAGTTTGTAAAAACCGGGTCATATCTTGAACCCAACATGCATCAATTATAGGTGCAATATCTTGATTTTGATTGTCATTAACCAAAATAGTCTTTTTATTTTTTTATTTTTGTGCATCTTCAGGGGCTGAGGCAAGTTGCTCACAAAGACCTCTACCTCTAACAAGTTTTGTGATTTTGATATCAATATCAAACTCCATTACTTTTGCAATCCACTGTGCTCTTTTCTCACTCAGATCTTTGTTCAATAGAAATTCTTTCACACTCGGGTGGGCAACTAAAAGATGAATCTTGTTGTTTGAAATTAGGGGCTTAAAATTCTTTAAGCTTCTAATCACAGTGAGAATATGTTTCTCAACAAAAGTATATTTTTGTTCATAATCAGCAAGTCCTTGACTAAAGAAAGTTATTGGTTAAATTATCATTGTTTTTTTGAACCAACATAGAAAAAATTGAGCTAATGCTACCAAAAGCATATAAAATGAAGTATTTGGAGAAATCTGGATTTACCAGTGTTGGGGCTAATGCTAAAGCTTCCTTGATTTCTTCAAAACTACGTTTGGCTTCTCTAGTCCAACTGAAAACTGCATTCGTTTTAAGCATGGCAGTCAAGGCTGTAATAAATTTGCAACATCAAGAATGAATCTCCTTAAAATGTTGATTCTACCTAAAAATCTCTGCAATCCTTTCTTGTGATTGGGTAATGGTAGCTCAAGAATGGACTTGACTCTTTCAGGGTCAATGGTAATTCCTTCTTTTGACACTATGTGACCTAACAATTTAATACCTTCATGCACAACAAATATACTCTTTTTCGGATTGAGAGATATTCCATACTTTGCATTTTTCAAAAACTTGCTTGAGATGTGACAAGTGTTCGTCTGCATTTTTGGAATATACAGTTACATCATCTAGATAAACAAGCAAAAAATTTTGAATCAAACTTTGAAATGCCATATCCATGGCTCTTTGAAAGGTGGCACCAGAGTTATATAAGCCAAAAGGAATTCTCTTGTAGGCCATAGTACCCCACTTTGTCGAAAACACTATTTTATATTGATCTTCTTCTTTGACTAGAATCTAGTTATAACCAGAATACCCATCCAGAAGAGAAAATCTCTTTGAACCAACAACAACTTGAAGAGTCTGTTCCATGGAAGGTAAGGGGTAATGGTCTTTTAAAGACGATCTATTAAGATCTCTAAAAGCTACACATAATCTTATCTCCCCATTCTTCTTTCTAACTGGAACAAGGTTAGAAACCCAGAATGTGTGTTTAATTGGAAATACAATACCCCCTTCAACTAACTTTGTCAACTCTTTAATCATTAAAGGTTCAAGCTTGGGGTTCAAAGGTCTTTGTTTTTGCTTAACAGGCTTGGCACCAGGTTTTAACTCAATTGTATGTTGTGCAATATGAGGGTAAAAATTTTTAAATCATAATATTTCCAAGCGAAAACATCATGATACTCTTCGCATAAAGCAATAAAAGCTTTTCTATCTTCAGCTGAACAAATTTTGCCTAACTTAAGAAGCTTACCTTCAACTTCTTAATAATGGTCTTCTTTCACTTGAATGTTGACTTTTCTTTTCTTAAGTTGATCATCAGTATTGAATATAGACTCCAAGGTAACTAGACCTTTGGGAAGCTTGTTTGTCTTCAACTGTATAACTTGATCACCATACTGTTGTTTAATCTTCTCTTGATTCACTACAGAAAACTGATCTTCTTGAAGCAAAAAATTTAAAATATGCTCATCATTGTCAAATCCCTGTCAGTTGATGTTGTTATCAGGAATTGATGGCATGATTACAACTTTGATATACTGTTGTATTTTCTCTTTTTTGATATCATTTGGGATATCAAACTGTGCTCCAATTGCTGCAAGTCTGTCAGCATGTTTATTCTAATTTCTTAGGATAGAAATCAGGTTGAAGGCATCAAAATCTTCAATTATGTTCTGCTCTATTTCTGTAGGACTTCAAGGCATCGTTCTTGGCAATATTTAGGCATCTAACCTGATTGACGATTAGTTCACTATCTCCATAGACTTTCAAATAGTTAATTCCTCTTTTCCTTGCCCATTCAAGACCTTGAATAAGTCCCTCATACTCAACAATATTATTTGAGCATGCAAAAGAAAAATGAAAAGCTAAAAAAAACCTATCACCTTGTGGAGAAACAAGCATTACACCTCTACCTACTCCATTCTTTCTTCTAGAACCGTCAAAATACATTTCCCAAAGTTCATTTTGCTATTGTAACAGCTAATCTACACCTTTTTCAAGGTTTGGAATCTCTGCATCAGGTTCAAGCATCACATAATTACCCATACTAGCATCTTAAGTAAGATCCTCAAGACTTTCCAAAACATTTTATACTACCCATTCATGTAACAGTACATCAGAGACACTTTCTGCTTGTAATTCTTGAGTAGCAACTAGTTCACTGTCAGTAAAAATGACACAATTTGTGTCTGCAACAGTAGGAACAGTATTGATAATACTTGGGTTATATGGCTCAATGTGATCTTTGGCCAAATTTTCAGATTTAATGGTAACCTTGGTTTTGTATATTGTTCTAAATAGCATGTGACTAATCAGCTGACACATAGCCTCCTATCTTAGTTGTAAAGTCTCTAGAGAGGCACAAAGAAAAGAAAGGTGGGAGATCTATGACACATATGTCTTGAAGAACTGAAAAGTTCAGAAAAGCATGAAGGGTAAGGCTCAAGCCTTTTATAACACCTAAAGTATTGACTGAGGTTTCATCCAATTGAATCACTTCTTTCTCTAAAGGTTGATACTTTAGTCCTAGTTTTTTAGCAATTTGTTTTGGCATTACAGAACTACTAGCTCCATTAGCTACCATACAGTTGTGGACTAACTTATCACCTATGATTACATACACATAAAACAGGGCTGGTTTGATGTCCTTACCTACTTCTTTCCTGGGTTGTTTATCATTTTCTTGAGGATTATTTGTAAATACAACTCTAACTTGACCTATTGGTGGCTCATCAAACACTTCCAAATTTGACAAGGCTAACTGTAACATGTCTTTTTGGCCTAGAATAGCTAATGGATCCCACATAGAGATCGTTACATTCAACTTTTTCATATTATCAATGATATTGTAAGGCATGGTTTGGTTTTCTTTTTGATGTACCTTTACACCAACATGATCAGCTTGTAGGTGTGGCTGCTCCTTAGCAGCAACTTGTTGATTCCTCTTCAAAATGTGAGGTACTTGTGATGTAGATGGTCTTGCATCAGTTATTTTTCCTTTATCAACTATTTGTTCAAGTTCAAAGGCTCTTTTCTTTGCTCTTGTATTTGATGCAACTAGAGAATCATCTACATTTACTCCACAAAATTATTCACCCTGCAAGTTAAGTAAAGTAGTTTCATTTGTAAGCTAATCCTGTTGTTGTGGAAGTACATCATTGAGTGCGTTCTACTATGAACTTGAAGCACTCTGTACCATAAGTGCTTGATTTATAACTCTGTTGGAACATGTGGCCTGATTATGTCGCTGGTTGCATGGATAACACCACTCATAATCAGCAGCCAGGTTATTTTGAATAGGGACAAGGTCCCTAGCTGCACTAATAGGTGCTAGATTATATGCTTGAAAAGGCCTTTGATTCACATTTTTTCTTGGACCTTGGAAATTTCCTTGGTATTGCTGCCTATTACCTTGAAATGGCTAATTTGCAGGTTTGTTATATGACTGTTGCTTCTCTAAGTTGACCAATTTGTTCCCCAAAGTCTGCAAAATACTTTCAATCTTTTGTTGACTCTCTTTAATCTCTTGCAACTCCTGAGACTGTATTGGAATTGTAGATTCTTATTTACCAACAGCTGGTAAAGCTGGTACAACAAGAAGTGGTGCAAATGGTGGAATTTGAAGTGGCATATTTAGCTATATTTCTAGAAAAATGGGCATTGGTGGCTTGGGAGCAATCTTTCCTGCCTAAATTAAGCAATTTTCTACTCTAATTGCTATCTCAAATGCATCTGGTAAAGAAACACCTCCTTTGACTATATCATAACAGCTATATCACTATTAAGAGATTTCAAGTAATATAGAAAAGCATATTCTGGAGGTGGTCTCACTATTGTAGGGATTCTATCCCAAGTCCTCTGAAATGTGAAGTTGAAATCATTCATTTTCTCTTGAGGAGCTCTCTTTATTGTAGTCAGTTGCTCCAATAATGACAAGTTATCGGATCTGTCCTGAAACTATTTGTGTAACTTATCACCTAACTCGTCCCATGTTGCAATAGTACCTACTTCAAGACTTCTGAACCACTATAATGCTATTCCTTTGAATGAAGTTGCAAGTAGCCTTACAACTACATCCTCTTGTGTAATATGATGAACACCACATCCCTTATGTGCTCAATTGGAGTTGTTTGATCCTCACTAGTAAAGATTGGCAAACTCTTTAAAGCTGCAATTGGTATATCATTATGTTGTGCCAAATTTAATGGGCTACCTCCATTAAATGGCACAAAGGGCTGATTTCTAGCAACCATTGGAGGTGGCTGAAGTGGATTAATTGGAATCTGAACAACAACTGATAAACTTGTAGAAACTGAGAAAACAGTGAATACAATTGGACTACCTGAAGGTGAAATTATTGTTCTGAGGCTTGGTGAGGCAGAACGATTCTCACTCTGCTTCTTAGATGGTCTTCCTCTCCTCCTTGGTGGTGGAAACACTAATTCTGGCCTAACACCAGGTGGTGTAGACTGGACCCTCTTGGAAGGAGGTAGTCTTTTCATTGATCTGCCTTGTCTTCTGGGTGGTGACAGCTGCAAAAATTCAAATTCTTTGGAACTTCTTGTTTGTACCCTTCTCATAAGTTGTGACAAAACTAATTTTGTTGTTCTTTCACTTCACAAAGTCACCAAGTATGCAAATATAACCTCTACAAGGTCAAAAACTTGTTGGTTGCATACCAAACCAACAAAAATGATGAGGAACTCATCCCACTGAGTGTGCCAAAAAATTGTTGTCTCTTAAAGTTGCATCCTTATCAAGTTGCAAAAACTTGATACCTTAGAGAAACATAGGAACTTTTCCAAAGGTTGTGGGTTGCCTAAAAATGGAAAAGAACCTCCGGAGGAGGCCGACTTCCTATGTTGGTAATATCACCTAAACTATTGAATTTGAAGGAAAAGGGAAGAGAAAAGGCTTTAAAGTGAAAACTGGTAAAAATACTATTCCTACGGTGATACACCAAACTGTAAGGATCTAAAAATTTAGAGAATAAACACTTATTTTCAATGACTGAAAAATAGAACTTGCACAACTTATTTTTGTAAACCCATGCATAAATAATTTGAAGAAAGGCTTGAATGCATTTAACATTCAAAAGGAACAAACACTTTCACAATTGAAAAGTTATGTGTAGATTAAAACACAATTTTCAACCTGCATATAATTTTTGCAGAAAAGCACAATAATTGTGAGACAAAATTACAAGGAAGTGAAAATGCCTCACATGTAATTTGATCAACCACGTAATAACACACTATACTGCAAGAATAAGGAGGCATAAGACTTCAAGTACTGATGTAAATTTTTTTTTCTAAATTCATCTCTAAAATGAGTTACAAAAGTATGCACAAAATCTGTAAAAAGGACTGCAAGAGTCACTGTCTTCAAAAATTGCATAAATCATAATTGATTCAATAATGAGTAGCCAAAATACTAAGTACATGAGCTCCACAAAACAAGGAAAGAATAACCTCCTTGGGTCGGATGCAACCTCCATGCCTAAAATCTAGCCACTAGATACACTCCAAATGAGCTCAAAAAGGTTGAAATAGTCAAGCTTGACTATGACAAACATGATGGCAATACAAAAAGCCCTCCAAAAGCTCAAAAAAGCAACTTAAAAGCAATTAAATGCTCCTAAATTTCTTCCACATATTGGAAAATCAATTTTCAATCTCCCTAGATGCTCTTCTTGTGTTCCCAACTGAAAATAACCTCCTCTTATTTGTGGCATGCCATAAATACAAGCACGTCTTCATTTCCCTCTAACTTATCCATAACACATATATATCCTATTTTTCTTGCATTTGAAGGTGATGCTTTAAATTTAAGTAATTTATAAGATATTACTCAAATTTAAGCATTTACATTATTACTTTTCATGTATCCAGGTAAAACTTCAAATCAAGATATACTAAGTCAAAAATTTGAAAATGTCACATACAATGAATATGATAAAGCATAAGTTATACCCATGGGGTATTAATTGACAATGTATTTCATAAAAAAAGGTAAAAAACCTTTCATCAGTCTTTAGGGTAAAACCCTAAAAAATAAAATGTGGGAAAATAATTATCCTTATTTCATTTTGTGCTTTGAGGCTTATGGAAGAAGCTAAGCCACCGCCTAGCTAGGGTTTCTGGAGCAGATTCTGCAATTTTGAAAGTGAATCTTGAGCTATAAGGAGGCATTTCTGCTTTTTCTTGTTGATTTTATTAGGAAATCTAAAAGTAAGTTTTTCTATCCCAGACTTTTAAAAGAGAACTTTATTTTAAAATCCACAGTGAGCTTTTAGGTCGTGGCCTCTATTGTTTTCTGTTGATTTTATTTCATGCTTTGTATTTCCTTCATGGACAAGATTTGACCTCTATGCAGGTATATGAGACTTTTTCCTCCATCATATCTCATTTTGGGACTTTCTCCATTAAGATTTTGAAGTTCTATGCACTTGAAATCTACTCGGCTTTGAAACTTGTGACAAAAATAGTGAATGGTTCTTAAATATTTGTGTTTTACTCTTGTGATATAAGGCTCAAATTGAGCTACTCAAATCCCATCTAGGTTTTTTCATTTCTCTATCTTTTCTTGTTAATCCATAGTAAACTTATTCAAGATTTGTAAATATTTCAATGTATGTAAGTATGTCCATTCACTTACAGACTACTAGTTTGTTCCTACCCCTCAATCCATAAGGAACACAGAATATAACCCGTGTTGGAGGCCAAGTTGTCTCTGGAGAACCAAAGGTAGATCTTCTATCAAATATTGCAAGACCATCTGCAGCTCCTCTTACACGTACTTGTACTGGTACATGGGACCCATTTGTTACTCCTATTGCATCTCCTGCATATATACTTCTTACCATTCCAACTCCACTATTTCTTTGTTGATCGTCCCTGTAAAAACTGTCATTAGTTCGACCCTGTGGGTACAAATAATTCTGCTTGCACATGCAAAGTTGGCCTATAAATTTCATTTATAAACTTAGAAGATAAAACCAGATGAGTTTGGTAGCAGTTATAACATTTCTCTCAGAAAATTTATAAGCTATAGCATTATATCTGAGAAAGGTTTTTTGCATTTTCCCTTCATAGTCGTCTCTGGATTTTGTAAAATTTTGAGATTTGGTATCTTTCCTGTATGGATCATGAATACCTTGAATGACTTCAGAAAATAAGCACATCCTATAATTTTTCTTTGATATCTAGGGTTTTATTATGTATGAAAGTTTTATACAAAACTCTAGCTTTGGCTATGTTTCCTTTATCTTTTGTGAATCCTTGGAGATACAATAACACTGTCTTCCTTACAATAACTCCTGTGATAGTGTCATGAGAACTGTTCTTTTGGAGCTTGAAAACACTTAATTCTCTTATAGAGTGTAATCAGTAACCTTTTCCCTTGATAATTCTTGACATTATCTTCTATGCACAATACATTATATCTTCCACTATCATAATGTTAGGGTATTGCTGCTACTTTTGGATATAAATTTCTGTCACTAAACTTTTGAAATGGATTGTCTTGATGCTTGACAATTGCTATGGATTATGTTGCATTTTATGAATTGTAAACTCTATTCATTTACAGTATAATGTATGTTGATATTTGTGGAGAGATTAATCAATGAACAAGTTGTCCTTGTATTTCATTACTTCTTATCATGGTGATAAGATATGACTCTTTTGTTTATTTATAAAACTTTACTCCTTATAATAAATGGGCTAGCTCTTGCTATAGCATTCATAATATCACTGTCACTGGTGATCTTTTATCATTCTGATGTACCAATATTATCAACATTCTTATTGCATTTTCAGAGGATCCCCATGACCTTTAAAATGACAACATCTTGATTAACAATTGCACCTTTATGAAATCAGCTCCATGTGATTATATTTGATAGCACTATGAGCTTGTAACAATTATGCTTATAATTTTAAACACATTCCACTCTTACTATAGTTGTTGAGGAGAAATGATATATCACATCTGCATTTACTTATGATGTTTCTATATGCACACCTTATTATGAGCTGGGCTCAACCCTTGTGGGAGCCACATTTCCACCACTCATTTGATCTAAAAATATGATTGCACCTGTAGCTGCACATGAAGCAAATAGTTAGAAAACAAAATGCATGTCTTTTGTGTGTATGTTGATCAGATGGTTTTCCTAAACACCTAAGGCATGCATTGCTCTTTAATACATATGGAGATGAATTAATACATGTATAGGTAGATGATGTAAATGATCATGTATGGTTTATGACCCTTCATTGCTTAGAGCATAGCTCTAACACATTGCTTGACTACTGCAGAAACATGGGCACAAGGAAACCAGGAAGGACAAACAACAAGGACAACACCAAAGCGAGACAACCACTAACCAACCATTCAGGAAATGACTGGTCATCCCCTTACATGAACATTTATTTTCCTTTATCTATTCATGCATTAATTTGTCTTTATCTATGTCAAGGAAAATTCAGTCTCACGACTTGTGTGAGACGATGGATATTTCATTCAATAAAATAACTTTTTCAAAATAAATTTGCAAAATATTCTTGTATTTCATGCATCTATATAAATGTAATGATTTTTAGTTGTATTCTCTCAAGTTATTTCATTTGTATATATGAATGCAATGTAAGAGGAATAACAAATGTACCATTTTCTTTCTTCTTTATCAATGGGCTCTACCTGATTGAGCCATGGGTGAAAATCTGGGTAACAATTACTAAAACAGTTAATTCTACAAAGACCATTTATAAGGTCCACCAGAGTCCAGTAAGTTCTTGACCATATCCGAGCTATATTAAAATATTTGTCTAGGATGTTAAAACAAAACAACAAAAAAAGTAAGACAACCATAACCAGTAGATTGAAAAAAACCATTGCTTGTATTTTGTAATTAGGTCCTTGTATTCTCCTATATGGGAGACATACTCTCTCCAATTAGGTCCCTTGTCCTCAGCAAAATCCTTCAACTCATCAGTCTTTCCCATCTTCTTCAGCTTTCTAGTCATCATGGTTTGGTTAGAGACTGCACCAACCATTGCTATGTGCATAAGGCCATTTATCACCTTTATCAAAGTGATAATGGATTTTTCCATGTCATCCATTTGAACCTGCATGTAGGTCAACTTTCTTTTCAGATAGTTAGTATTAGAATCATCAACAGTATTAGTTTCATTAGCAATATTCCCTGTATGAGGAGTAGTCAAGATTTCATTCCTTGGCTCGACTTCAATTTTGGTCTCTTCCTCCTCTTTTTATTTTTTCTCCTCCTCCATTTCCTCCTCTCCCATATCATAGGTTGTTTCTTCAAAATCCATACCATCAATGTCTTCATCAAACTAGGCGTCAAACTCTTCCACCTCCAAATCTTCCTCCTCTTGAAAAGTGGCTTTCTATTTCCCCTTCTTGTTCTGGGATGCGACCTTTGCTAGGTGAGTAGATCTTTAGCCTCTGGTACCTTGGATTAGCTTCTTATCCTTCAAATCCTCTATTTGAATGGCCTTTTTTTCTTCACTTATAGTGATGACCTCATTTTGGATTTCTAACTCTTTTTTCAATTTCTTAGACTTAGGCAGTTTGAGAAGAAGCGGGGAATGCTTGTGTTTCTTAGGAGTAGCTTTAACCAACTTGAGCTCAAGGGAGATTTTAGCAGGATTCTTCATACCCATAAGGGTAGAAGGGTTAGCACTTTTAGTGGTAGAGGAAGATATTTTAGCAGGGGTATTTGTATTTCTTTCAAAACAATAAGGGGAGGGGGTCTAGGGTTAGGTTCCTCAATGGGGTTAGCCTCCACTAAAGGTTCCACATTTTCCTTGGAATTTTGATTATCATTATCCTATCTAGCAACTAGAGGATTACCATGTGGGTTCAAAGATAAGGCATGCTTATAAAGGGAAATAATTAAACCTTGATGCAGGGGAGGATTCACACACTTTTCAATGTTAAGTTGCAAAGAGGAGAGAAAATAAAAAGGTAAATTTATACGCTCGTTATGATGGATATGGTTCAACAGAGGAAAGTGGTATGCATGAACTGTCATATATCTACCTTTAAGGGTCAAATATCGCATCACAAACATACTAACCAGAGCATATGGAGCCAAGAGTTCAATATGCGCATACCCATTTTGAAACTTGGTGAGATTTTTTCTGTCATGGAGGAACTTGTCAACAAAAGACTAGTAATCAACTCTGCTCCTCTTCACCACCTTGATTCCCTAATTTTGCAGACCAATAGCCTCACAATAAACTGGGTTGTCACCTCGAATCTAACCTCACCAATGGCCACATTCCCCTTTCTCCATGAGTTAGTAAATTTCATAGTTAAGCTTTCATTGTAACCTTTCATGGCTTCAAAAAAAGGCACTATACCCGCTCTTCTAAAAAGCCTCCACAGGTCTGCTTTTTGTCTTAAAGTTTGGAAATTCAGAGGTTCAGTTCACTTTCTCGAACCACCCATTTTTGTGCATTGTAAACTTTTAGGATTCTACAAACTTTTCTTCATAACCCCACTCCTCCCTGCCAATCTTCCAATCTTGCAGTATACACTATTAGTGAATTGGAAATAATCTCTTTCATAAAAGAAGTTTGAGAACTTTCTTAATAAGATATCCAATATCACATTTCCCCAGGGTAAGACTTCATTATTATTATTGCAAATAATAAATGACTCTTGATTGTTCGTAACAAGCTCATCTTCACATTGGTGAATAGATTTGACATTAGGCTCTTCACTACACTTGGATTTGACACCATCCTTTGCGTTGATTAAAGCCATATGATCCATTAAAATCTCGAGAATGAAATAATAATTACTTTTTTCGCCTAAGGAGATCTTCATACTCGATGCCATACCACTTTTATCATCATAATTCTAAGGGACATTTATTTCACATGATTGCATAGACTCCCTATACCACTCCTTTCTCTCATATTTGTAAGTTGTACACATATTCATACTTTCATTGAGCACTTTGTCTTTCAATGACAAAGGAAAATGATTATTATCCCACCAAGTCCACCTGTTACACTTAAGCACTTCATTGGCTGCACAGTGAGCATATATATTTTCTTCTCTAAATACATGTTGTACATGACAATGAGTAAAGAAACTCATTAGGGACTTGCATTTTCAAATATGTCTCTTAATTCCCAAGGGGTCGAAGCAACTCCATTCAATATATCCACAATTAATTTAGAATCACCTTCCAAAATAACCTTCTTAAAACTATATTCTCTTAGAGTCTTTACGCCCCCTAAAACAACCATTGCCTCAGCTTTATTATTGGAGCAGACTCCCAAATTTATACCATAGCTCACAATGCAGTCTCCCAGATGGTTTCTCAACAGTCCTCCCACCCTGGCCAAGCCCGAATTACCTTTTGAACACCCATCAAAATTACATTTGATCCATTCTTTTTAGGAGGAACCCAAATAGTGGTCTTCCTAGCTAAAATCATGGCCCAATTTAGATTAGTTAGGTCCTTATTTAGACCCCAGACCTGCTTAATTCTCAACTCTTTATAGGTCGGCTAGAATTTTGAAAAGATGTATCCTCCCACTTCCATATTTTCTTGTATTTGAGCTTTTATGATCATGCAAACCTCATAGATGCTTCTCTTTGCCTCCCTGAAAATCCTATTATTCCTTTCCTTCCATAATCCCCAGGTTAGGAAGGGAGGAATTTGGTTCTAGAGATCCACTATTGCCTTATGAGAGAAATGATAGTTGGACCAACTTTCCACAAATGACTTCATAGATGGGGGGAACACCTAGTCAGTGAACAACAAAGGAAGGGAGAATGACCACACTTATCTAGAGAAATGACAATGGAAGAAAAGATGCATAACTGACTCTTCATCCTGCTTGCATAAAATGCATCTATTGACAAGCTAAAATCCTCTCCTTACCAAATTATCAATTGTTAGAATTCTGCCATGAGAAGCAACTCACTAGAAATAGTTAACTTTTGGAATAAGGTTTTTAATCCACACTTTTTCCTAGTGAGGGTCTCTATAGTCTATTAGTGGTTTCATCAATTCATTATAAGCTTGTTTAACTAAGAAACAACTTGAAGAGTTCCCCTTCCATACCCATTCATCTTCCCTTTCTATGGAAAACCAATTTGCCTCCCCTATGAAGCTGTGTAACCTTTGTAGAAACAACTCCCAATTAATCTGTCTCTAACCTCTTAGGTTGATACCCCTTAACAACATATTAAATTCCTTCCATTTAGGTTCTTCCACCTCCTAATTGATATAGTCCGCCACCTTTTTACCACACATCCTTGTCAATCTTTGTTTAAGGGGGTTGAAGCCTTCTAAGGAGGAGAGAAGGGAAGCCTCAATCCAATGGTATTTCTATAAATCAATGTCTTTTCCATTACCAATCCTCTTTTTCACCCCTAATTTCAACACATTTTTTATTTTGATAAGATGGTTCTAGAGAATAGACCCACTAGGAAAATCTATAGCAAATAGGAAGTAGCCAAGATTTCTATTTTAAAGATATTTAGCTTGAAAATTCTTCACCTAATCCTTAGACCCTTCCAAGAGGTTCCATCACACCTTAACAGTTATAATTTTATTAAGCAATTTTATTCTCCTTATCCCCAAACCTCCTACATTTTTAAGAGTGCACACTTTCTCCCAACTAACCAGTGAGTCTGTTTTTCTCTTTTGTTCTTGACCACATGAATCTTCTCTGAATCTATTCAATTTTTGCCCCAATGAAGGTGAAGATTTTAAATAGGGACAAATAGTAGATCGGGATATTTTGTATGAAGGATTTTAGCAATTGTATCTTCCCAGCTAAGCTTAGAAGTTTACCCTTCCACCCTACCAACTTCTTTTAAACTCTCTCAATTAGATGGTTCCAATAGTTTCTTTCTAAATTTCTTGATATCAAAGGTAGCCCAAGGTAGGCAGTAGGTAAAGCAACTTCCTAACATCCCAAGATGCTCACCACTCTTTCCTTCACTAATTAGTCAGCATTGAAGAAGTATATCTTAATTTTTTCATAGTTAATATGTCAACCAGAGACAAAAGCATATTTATTAAGGAAATTTTTCCAAAGGCTTGCTTCCCCCACCAAGGCTTCACCAAACAAGATGGTGTCATCAACAAACTGTTGATGAGAGTCAGGTAGGAGAGACAAAGTAGCTTTAACTCCTTTAAGGGCCTTAGAGTCAATTATCTTTTGGATATTCCTTCCAAGGACCTCAATAATAATTATGAAAATATAGGGGGAGAGGGGGTCTCCTTGTCTTAGGCCATGATCACATGAGAAGAAACCCTGGGGGACACCATTAACCAGAACTAAGCACATAGGGGAAGTAACACAAGCAGTGAGAAACTTTAGGAATCTCTTCCCTCAAACCCAAATTTCCTAAGAACAACAAAGAGAAATGTCTAGGAGACTCTATCATAAGTGTTAGAGATATCAATTTTCAAGGCCATCACGGGTTTTTTACTAAGGTCCATAGAGTGAAGGATTTCATGACTAGATATAACATCATCTAAAATATTTCTACCCTAAACAAATCCTTTCTGGTTCAAGGAAATCATTTTGCATAAAATAGCTTTAAGTCTATTAACGAGGAGCTAAGAAAAAAATTATAGACAGTATTATAGAGGCTAATAGGTCTAAAATCCTTGATAGAAGATGCTTCATCATTCTTGGGGATAAGGGAAATAAAGGTTGCATTCAATTGGTTTAGGAGCCTACCTAATCTGAAGAAATCTCTAGCAGCATTGAATTTTCCAGTTTTAACAATATCCCAATAAGTTTGAAAAAATGTAGGAGGGAACCCATTAGGTTGAGGGGCTTTATAAGCCCCAAAGGAGAAGACAACCTATTTAAATTCCTCCATAGAAACAACATTAGACATAATCTTTAAGTCTTGTTCAAAAATAACTTTAGGAATCACTTCAAGGAAGTCACCATTTACCTAATTAGCATCAACTTGGGCATTCTGGAAGGAGGAGAAGAAGTTAATAGTTTCCTCAACAATTTATTCTTCAATTGTAATCATGGTCCCATCCTCTTTCTTGAGCAATCTAATCATGTTCTTGCTTCTATTTTTCAAGGTAGATTGATGGAAGAATTCAGTGTTGTGGTCCCCTTCAGTAAGCCATTGAACCCGAGACTTTTATTTCGAAAAAAACTCCTCTTTTTTATTGACCTTAAACCATTGAGATCTTAGATCACGTTCCTTAATGCATAACTCATCATGCTTCCATTTTATCTTGAACTTCCTTTAGGTTGTTTCCCAATGATTTCTTAATTTCAAAGATATTTCCAAAGGTGACTTTATTCCATCCTTTCACTCTCTACTTGATTCGTCTTAGCTTCTCCACCAAGCAGAAGATAGGCCCCCCATTGGTTCCTCCCACCAATTTTTTATTAAAACAATGAAGTCTGAATGAAGGCTCCACTTAATTTCAAATTTTAAAGGGAAAGGGCCCTTGTTGTGATCAAACTTTATTTTGAGCACAATAGCATTATGGTCAAATCTAGATCTTGGGAGAGCAGAGAGAGAAAGATATTGAGAGATGTTCCAATTGGAAGAGAGAAGAAACCTGTCCAACTTCACTTGAATCAATTGGTTACCAAGCCTTCTATTTGTCCATGTGAATTTGGAGCCCTATAGAGGAATATCAAAAAGCCCAGTAGAGTTTAAGAATCCAACCAATTCCATCATACTATCAGTATAGTCATCCAACCCCCCAAATTTTCAAAGGGAAGAAGAGGGGAGTTGAGGTCACCTCCCAACATCCAATAGTCATCCTATTTACTTTTAATTACACCATTCACATAATCCCATAGCTACAATTTGTCCCTACTCAAATTGGGGGCATAAATATTGATTAAATTCCATTTCTCCTGAGAAGAAAGATATTCCAAAGACACCATCAAACTATTTCTTCCAGCAAAGCTCGAAGTTCCTTTGCATTTTGAGGGATTCCAAAGAGTAACAATACCCCTGGAGGCTCCATTAGCCTTACTGACATAGTAATTTTCTCTAGGTCAAATTTTTAAAATCACCTTATCAAAGGTCTCCTTCATTTTGGTTTCTTGAAGGAGAAAAACATCCACTTTATTGTCTAGAATATAGGTTTTAACCAAAAAATGTTTGTATGGGCTATTAAGGACCCTAATATTCCAGGAAAGGAACTTCATTAAGGAGATAAAATTGGTACAACAACACCAAAAGGCCCAAAGAAGAACAACCAAGGCTACTTATTTTTGGACTTCGATCTTATGATCAAATCCAAGGTTCTTTGTTTACCAACTCCACATCCCTCACAGTATCTTTGTTTCTGGACTCCTTTTAAGAAGGTTTTCCAACCTTGTTTCCCCCACCAACATTCGACTTCTTTTTCTTTTTAGACTTATTAGGAGCTTGTAACCAATTGTCCTCATCTTCCCTATCATTGGGATGAGGGGGAAAACCTTACATTGCCAGGGATTCACTTAGATTATCGACCTCCTTCTAAGACAAAAATGTCATATCCCCTAAGGACAAAATAGGGGTTGAAGACACTATTTTTCCTTCTTCCAACTGTATCCCTTCATTAGCAACAAGAACATCATCTTTAGGAATCAAAATTTTGGCATCCTTATAGGGAATTTCTTGTTCTTCAACTAGATTAACTATTGGATTTTCCTCCTCCGTATTAGGAATCCAATCTTGCCAGAAATTTGAAGTAGAGATGCTTTCAACAAGTGCTACATCCATGAAGTTCAAACTTTCCAAAGCACTAGAAACAACAAGAGGCTTGATAGGGACAACAACGAAGCCACTAGAAGGAGCAACCTTCGTAGGGGGGACAACTGCCACTGGGATAGAAGAAACATCATGAGGGAAAGTTGTAGAGACAACCTTAGAAGTCTTAGGAACCTACTCAAAACGGGATTGCAAGGAAACATTGGGTCCCTCAACTGACCTCTTACCATAAGAATCTATAAGGTGACCAATTCTTGCAAAGCTAACAAAATTGACGAGCAGTTTCATATTCAAGGGGTTGGGACCAGTTACCAAATTTTGACTTAAGAAGAACAGAGGTAGGAAAAACCATGTTAATAGTAACATTAACACAAATACAGGCATAAATAAGTCTTGACTTCTCTTGCATGATCTTGTTAATCTCTAAGAGGCTACCAAAAGAATTAGCTATCCCTTTCAAGATTCTCATCTCCCAAAACTATAGGGGTAACCTAAGAAGGTGAACCCAGGTTGGAGTCATAGCCCCCAGGTTGGCAGAGGGATCAAAGCCCGGTTTCCACTTACTCAATGAAAGGAAGTTCTTAAAACCAACATCAAAGGCCCAGGTGCCTCCCATTAGCACCTTCAACAGATATTCATAAACCACAAAGGAGAAAAGGAAGATACCTCTTGGCATAGCATTTATTGATACATTTCCTTTTAGATTCCATGTCGAAGCTGCCCAAAGACATACCCGTTCGATATTTAGTCAATAGGCCAAAAACTTACCAGCTAACACTAGCTTAAGACCATCCATAGCCTTCAACATCAAAGCTTCATGGACATCGACTACCCAACCAGTCACAAAGTAGGAAGTAGACTCTAAAATCCTTATACCCTTAGCTGGTGAGTTGACACCCACCAATTTTTCCACATAGAAGGTTGGTTCTTCTTTAGTGAAGAAAGATTCTACCCAAGAGTTGGGGACATAGGCGACTTGCTAGAAATACTCCCAGTCTTTCCCCCAGAAGAAAGGATAGAGGTACGATGAGGAGAATTTGCATGGGGAACAACAACACTAGCCACTGCAAAAGTAGACACATCACCAGAGAAAGAGACATCCTTAGAATGGGGAGCCTTCTCGGGCCCCCTACATGACCATGAGACAGTCAAATTAGAGCAAGAGCGAAAAATTCAAAAAACTACCAAAGAGGAAAAGTAGATACATAATTGTTTTAGAAGAAAATTTTGTTCTTATAATTAATTGGTAAGTTCAGTTAAAATAAAATAAATCCACTCTTTAAAATTTAGAAGGTGAGACTAGTAGGACATGTTAAGTTTACTAAATAAAAGGATCTAAAATATGAAACTTAATCCATGATCATTTTGGGTGTGATTGTGTGTAAAAATAGTATACAAATAACATATCTCATGCTATCTCCAACTAGCCTAACCTTATGTAACAAACACATGCATTAATACTAACAATTATAATGAAAAAATGATAAACAATGAAAATTAGGCACACACAGGGCTTGTAAAATAGAAAAACACTAAGCATTGAATACAAAAAAGGTGAAAAAGTGGTACCAAATGTACATGTGAAAAAATCACTTTATGAAATATGTATAGAAGTTTTTTTTTTTATTGCCTGTGAAATTTGGAGGTGATTGGACCTAAAATACATGGCCACCATATGTAAAATGATCTACCTAACATTATTGCCTAGTCTTGATTGCGTAGGATTATAGTTAGTTTTAGGGTTAAATTTATAGTTAGGGATTTTGTTAGCTTAGGGATAAGGTTATGATTACAATAGGAGTTAGGGTAAGGGTTGGGGTTAGGGTTGGTTATGGTTAGTGTTAGGGTTATGATTACAGTTACAATTAAGGATTTGATTAGGGTTAGGGTTAGGGTTAGGTTAGGATTGGGTCAGGGTTGGGGTTAGGGTTAGGGTTTTGGGTTATCATTAGGGATTTGGTTAAAGTTAAGGTTACAATTAGTTTTATGAGAAATACGTTTACGTTTAAGGTTAGGGTTAGGGTTATGAAAAATAGGGTTACAATTATGGTTAGGTTAAGGTTACGATTATGGTATTTGGTTAGTGTTTGGGTTAGATTAGGGTTACTATTAGGGTTTATGGTTTACCATTTAGGGTAAGGATAGGCTTAGGTTTTGGGTATGGTTTAGGATGAAGGTTGGGGTTAGGGTTATAGTTAGGTTTACCATTAGGGTTATGAGAAATAGGGTTAGGATTATGGTTAGGTGAGGGTTACAATTATGATTTTTGATTAGGTTTAGATATAGGTTAGGGTTATGTTTAGGACCTATGATTTACAATTTAGGGTTGGAATTTATGGATTTTGTTGGAATTAGAGTCAAGAATACGATTAGGGCTCATAGTTACAATTACGGTTTTGGTTAGGATTAGGGTTATTAGAGTCAGGAATACGATTAGGGCTCATAGTTATGATTACAATTTTGGTTAGGATTAGGGTTATTAGAGTTAGGAATATGATTAGGGCTCATAGTTACGATTATGGTTTTGGTTAGGATTAGGGTTAGGGTTAGGTTAGGGTTGAGTTAGGGTTTAGTTTTGCATTAGGCTTGGGATTATGGTTAGATTTAGGGTTATAATTAGGAATAGGGTTAGTGTTGGGAATAGAGTTGGAATTAGGGTTATGATTTAGGGTTACAATTAGGATTATGGTTAGGGTTAGGGTTCAGGTTAAATTTAGGGTTAGTTTAGGGTTATAATTAGGGTTTAGGGTTTAGGGTTTAGGGTTAGGTTTAGATTTATGATTATAATTGGGATTAGAGTTGAGATTAAGGTTAGGGATTTGGTTAGGTTAAGGTTGGGGTTATAGTTAAGGTTATGAGATATAGATTTAGGGTTAGGTTTAAGGTTAGGGTCAGAGTTAGGGTTAGGGATAAGGTTATGATTATAGTAGGAGTTAGGGTAAGGGTTGGGGTTAGGGTTACGATTACAGTTACAATTAAGGATTTGATTAGGGTTAGGGTTAGGGTTGAGGTTAGGATTAGAGTTATTATTAGGGTTAGGGTTTTGGATTATCATTACGGATTTAGTTAAGGTTAAGGTTAGGGTTAGTTTTATGAGAAATAGGTTTACGTTTAGGGTTATGAGAAATAGGGTTACGATTATGGTATTTGATTAGTGTTTGGGTTAGGTTAGGTTTACTATTAGGGTTTATGGTTTACCATTTAGTGTAAGGATAGGCTTAGGTTTTGGGTATGGTTTACGGTCAGGGTTGGGGTTAGGGTTATAGTTAGGTTTAGTGTTAGGGTTATGAGAAATAGGGTTAGGATTATGGTTAGGTGAGGGTTATAGTTATGATTTTAGGTTAGGGCAGTATAGGTTAGGGCCTATGGTTTACAATTTAGAGTTAAAAGTTATAGTTTTTGTTTGAGTTAGAGTTGGGAATACGATTAGGGCTTATAGTTACAATTAGAGTTTTGGTTAAGATTAGGGATAGGGTTAGGTTAGGGTTCAATTTTTCATTAGGGTTGGGATTATGGTTAGGGTTAGGGTTATAATTAGGAATAGAGTTGAAATTAGGATTACAATTAGGATTATGGTTAGGGTTAGTGTTCACGTTAAAGTTAGGATTAGTTTAGGGTTACAATTAGGATTTGTGGTTTAGGGTTAGGTTTAGAGTTATGATTATAATTGGTATTAGGGTTAGGTTTTTTTATTAAGGATAGAAATTTGGTTAGGTTAAGGTTAGGGTTAGAGTTAGGAATAGGGTTAGGATTAAGGTTAGGGTTGAGATTAGGATTATGGTTAATGTTGAGATTAGGGTTAGGTTTAGGTTAGGATTAGATGGTTTACATGGTTAGGGTTAGGGATAGTTTAGGGTTATCATTATGGTTTATGGTTAACTATTTAAGTTTAGGTTTACAATTATTGCTATGATTACAATTAGGGTTAGGGTTAAAGTTAGGGTTATGAGAAATAGAATAAGGGTTAGGGTTAATATAAATAAAATTAGAGTTGGGGTTAGAAGTAGGGTTAGGGTTAGGATTAGGAATATGGTTAATGTTAGGGTTAGGATTAAAATTGGGGATTTGGTTAGGATTAGGTTTATGGTTTAGGGTTAGGTTTACGATTATGGTCATTGTTATGATTACTATTATGGTTATTGTTAGGATTAAAGTTAGGGTTATGAGAAATAAAATAAGGGTTATGGTTAAGATAAATAAAATTAGGGTTAGGTTAGGGTTATGGTTAGGGTTAGGATGTTAGGTTTCAAGAAAATATCTAAATTTAAGATTAAATCATAGTTGGTTGTAATGAATGAAATAAAAAACAAACTATTTAATTATTTCTTGTCAGAAAACAACCAACTATGACTTAAACTTAAATTTAGAGATTACCTTGAACCCTAACCCTAACCATAACCCTAATCCCAAACCAAACATTCAACCTAACCCTACCCCTATACCTAATCCTGACCCTAAGCTTACTCCTAAACCTAACCCTTACCCTAATCCTAACCCCAACCATAACCAAAATCCAAAACTAACAGTATCCCCAACCTTATACACTAAGCTTACATCTAACTTTAAACCATAAACCATAATTGTAAACCTCACCTAATCCTAACCCTAATCATAAACCATAATTGTAATCCTAACCACAACACTCTTATTATTCAATTCAAATATTTTTCTTTCATTAATCACCTACATTAACCATAATCATAGTTCCCTAAATATAATCATATCCCTATCCCTAACCCTAATAATAAAATAATTAAAAAATAAATAAATATTTATTTTATAATAATTATAAGATAATTTTAGCCTCATAATTTAAGAAGCTCCATCAAAGGACCTTCTCTCTCAAGAAGTGAAAATTTATAGATATATTCTTTTTCTTTGAATGTAGCACCAGATCTTAAGGGGGATGGCGATCAGCTAGGAGGCATCTAGGGGAGCTAGGGTTTTGAAGCCCTAGCTCTGTCATTTCTCTATGAGTCAGTGTGTTCCTTCTACAATCGGGTGGGGTGGTTAAGGTGTGTGTGGGGTTTGGACGTGGGTGGCATCAATCTGTGTGAAGGATTTTCTTCTAAGAGAAGCTTTTGGGCACTCTGCTCGTGGCTTGCGGCCTATGAAGACTTCCTTGCATGTTACATTGTTGCACTTGCATGTTGGTTTGTGAGGGCCAATCAGTGGTGGAGTTTGCTCAGCTATGGGTTGGAGGTGTTTCGGTGGTGCAGGAGGCTTAGTGTTGTTTGATTCCTTTCTTTTTGATTGCCTCTCAATGTTTATGGCTAGTTGTAGTTTGGGGGGAGGAGTTGTGGGTGCTTTGTGGGTTGTGTGGCCTCGTGTTTGGGGTTGTGAGGCACTTTCATAAGGTGTGGGTTTTACGTTGTAAGCTTTCATTCTAAAGGATATAGTGGGCTGAGGGTGGTGCGAGGTGTGGGTTTTTTGTTGAAAGTTTTCTTTCTGAAGGATTCAGTGGGTTGAGGGTGGTGCGGGAGGAGTCTTGCGCTAATCTTGGTGGGGTTTCTTTTCTCAAATCAGGGCTTGCATGCCTATGTAGGGTCATATTTGGGGCTCATGTCTCGAGGGGAGTCATCTGGGGTAGGACCCATGATGGATTTCCGCTCAGCTTTTGGCTCGAAACCCTTGCCACAAGGGTCTCTGCTTTATGACAATAATTTATTTTCTCATAATCTGGAGATGAATGAGATGGGACCGTCAAGAGGGTCTCAGTTTCTAAAGATTAATGGATTCCTAGAAAGGTGCAAAGAGAGGCTGAATGTTGTGATCCCGATGGAGATGCTCACGGAGGATATTGAATACTACTCACAACATTCTTTGTACTAAAAATCTTTGGGATTGAAAATCTCTTTGTAATTTTTGGAAGCCTAGGCTCAAAGGACATGACTGCCAAAAGGAGATATGGAGATTAGGCTATTAGAAAATAACTATTTTATGGTTATGTTTGATTGCATGGCAAATAGGATCAAGGGTTTTGAAGGAGGCCCTTACCTTTACAATCAGGTGGGCTTGTTTATCAAGCTGTGGCATGCAGGCTTCAATCCGGTCGAGGAGATTCCAAGTCGAGTTCCAATTTGGGTTCAATTTCTGAGGCTCCCAGTTGAATGCTGACATGATGATGTTTTGCATTTAATAGCTTCAATGCTTGGTAAACCTGTGGGTTCTTTGCAGCAGACGCAGTTCAAAAAGGTAATGACATATGCCCGGTTCTGTGTTGAAATTGATTTAAGTAAACCATTTCTAGACTCTCTAGAAGTGTGTGCAGGATTTTACTCCTGGGTTCAACAGCTCGACTATGAGACCTTACCTTTTAGATGTCATTTGTGTCATGAGTATGGCCATTTACAGCGTATATGCCCAAGGGCCAAGCCTTTGGAGACCCATTCTTCTCAACTCCCTAGTAATCTGCCTAGGGTGGATAAGGGCAAGGGTCCTCTTTAGGGCGGTGGTACCGGGGAGGATGGCTTTACTCCTGTCAGAACTCAGAACAGAAATAAGGGGAAAAAAAGGACTATGAATGAGAGGAAGGATGATGATAATTTTAATAGATTTGAGGTTTTGGAGGATCTTATCCAACAAGAAGTGAATCCAGGTTTGATAGATTTGGATCAAGGAATTTTGGGTACTGAACAACATGGGCATTCTGTTGAGTTGGACCAGGCAAACCATCAGGAGGTTTTTTTGGGCTTATAGTGCACTGAGCAGGATGGGGGAGGCTATGGACAAGAGGGGATCAAATCTAGGGTTTCTCCCGCTCTATAGGAGGATAGGACATTTCATTTGGTAATAGATCTACAGATGGAAGCTCAGGAGGAATTAGGTAATGCTGCTAGGAAGGGCAATGGAGCTTTGTCTCATCTTGCACGAAGAACGGGTGTAGAGGTGGGTAAAAATAGTAAGTCGTCTCCTCAATTGGGTATCTAGCAAAAAGATATTAAGAAAGGGGGGATGGAGAAAGTGGCTAAGATGGGTAGGAAGAAGGATATGGAGAAGATTAAATTGATAGGGGAAACTTTGGTGGAATTAGGGTCAGTCAAGACTCTGGATTCTCATTTCTCAAGCCCCTTGAAATGATTATTCTTTCATGGAATGTTAGGGGCTTAAACAATGGCCCTCGACAAAAAGTTGTTTGAGATTTGGTTAGATGTCAGTATATTGATATTCTATTTTTGTAGGAGACCAAGCTTTATATGGATTGTATGATGGGTTTAATGCCCAAGTTGTGGAAGCATGGTGAATGCCAGTGCATTGGAGCTTAGGGATCTTTTGGGGGGTGGCTTGCTTATGGAACCCTTGGAATATTATCCTCCAGTGGTGGGTGTCCTTCAAATCCTCTATCACTATGGTGGCCTCTTGTCCTAAATCAGGGGAGATGGCTCTTTTTTCCAACATTTACGCTCTCATGGATTTGCAAGGAAAGCAACTCCTATGGTTGAATATTCGATGTGTACATAGTATGGATCCTTACCATCCATGGATTATTGGGGGTGACTTCAATGCTATCACTAAGATTGTTGAGAAACAGGGTGGTACCATGAGGTTGGAGGCCTCATCTTTGCTTTTCCAAGATAATATTTCTGCTTTTAATCTTGTTGATATCAAGCCCGACAATGGAAAATTTACCTGGAACAATCGGAGGGCTGGTGAACACTACATTGCAGAACGTCTGGATTGGTTTATGGTTTCTTTTTTTTGGGTTGGTGAAAGGTGGTCATCTAGCTCAGAGATTCTGGACTAGAGAGGTTCAGACCATTGGCCTATAAAACTTTCTGTCCTCTTGGCTGGGTGGCCCCACGTACCCTCCTTCAAGTTCCATCTTATGTGGTTGTGTGATCTTGATCTCCATGGATATGTTGCTCAGTGGTGGCAGGAGGGTAGACTTTCCTTTGGTACGACAATGTATGTCTTTACTAAGCTTCTTCAATTTGTTAAATATAAGCTTAAGCGTTGGAATAGGCAATGTTTCAGAAATATTTTCAAGGCCAAGTCTAAAGCACAAGCTAAGCTGGATGGTATTATGAGGGTAATTAGGGAGAATGGGGTGACAAAGACTCTGATGTAGGAGGAATCAAGGGCTTTGAAAGCTTTGGAAGAATGGGAAGTGCGGGAAGAGATCTTTTGGAAAAAAAATCCTGAATTGAGTGGCTACAGGAGGGGGATAAAAATTTTGCTTTCTTCTTCAATTCTGTCAAGGCTCGACGACATGGTAATTCTATTCCTGTTTTGGTCACGAATAGGGGAGAGACTCTGTCTTCTTTTCAGAGTATTTCAAATGAAGTTGTTCATTATTTTTCTTCCCTTTCAGAGAGGATTTGCAGGGGAGTTCGGTGGAGGAAGCCCAGGTCGTTTCTTGCATCCCCTCCCTAGTGTCTAGGGAAATGATGGACGATCTCATGGGAGAGATCACTCTAGAAGAATTGGAGGGGACAGTGTTTCAAATGAAGAAAGGAAAAGTCCCTGGCCCTGGTGGTGTATAAGATTATTTCAAAGCTAATTGCTAATAGGTTGAAAAAGTGGATGCAGTTACTCATTTTTTAGGAGAAAAGTGGTTTTGTAGAGGGTAGACAGATTCTGGATGGTATTGTTATAGCTATTGAGACCATCCATTCTATGGAACAGTCTAGAGAAAAAGCTATGTTTATCAAGCTTGATATGGCAAAGGTGTACGATAGAGTCAGTTGGTCTTTTCTTCAGAAGGTCTTGGCTGCTTTTAGCTTTGGAGATGAATGGATTCAATGGGTAATGAGTTGTGTCACGTCAGTTTCTTTCTCTATTTTAACTAATGGGGAGCATTCTAAGTTGTTTGGCGCTTCTCGAGGGATAAGGAAAGGCGATCCTCTTTCCCCTTACTTGTTTATTCTTTTGGTGGAAGGCTTGGGGCACCTTCTAAGACAACATGTGGAGCTGGGACTTATTCAGAGGTGGAGGTGGGGAGGTGATGTACCCCCTCAATCCCATGTGTAGTTTTTGGATGATACTACCTTGATGGGGGTTGCCACTATTTGGGAGGCAACGAATATACGTAGGGTTTTGGATATATATATGGTGGCTTCCAGTCAATTAATTAATGAAGACAAGTCTTCCATCTATTTCTTTAACACTCCAACTTCTATCCAGAGGAGAATTGCTCAGATTCTTAGATTTCAGATTGGGGCTCTTCCTTTGTCTTATCTTGGGTTTCCTATTGTTGTGGGCAGATTACCGAGGGAGTCATGGCAGCCTATCTTGGACAAATTTTGATTGAAGGTTACTCACTGGACCAACCAATGGTTTTCCTTTGTAGGGCGGGTTCAGTTGCTTAAGTCTGTGGTCCAGGCTCTTCCCATTTATAGGTGTATGCTTCAGGTGGCCCCGAAGAGCTTTGTTATAGAGCTGGATTCATTAGCAAGATAGTTTTTATGTGCTGGTAGTTTGATGTCTTCCAAATAGAGTCTGGTTAGATGGGATATAGTTTGTTGTTCTAAGCAGTTTGGTGGTTTGGGGTTGAGGCAATCCTCGTTGGCTGAGAAACTTTATTGGTGTTGGTGCACGGAGAAGGATCGAATTTGGGCCAAGATTATTTCCTATAAGTATTTTTAGGATATTCCTGGGGAAGATATCCCTCACTACCCTTTGGTAGGAAAGGGGTCGGCTATTTAGGATACTCTAAAGAAAGGAGCTACATTTGTCAAGGATGGATTATTTTGGATCTGTCGGCATGGCATGGAGGTTCAGTTTTGGCATGACTCTTGGGATGGTTATCCTCCCATTCTCACTCAGTTCCCCGACTTGGTGACCCTAAGTAGGAGATTTGGTGAAGCTGGTTGGATGAGGGTAAGTGATTTTAAGGTGCTTTCTATTCAAGGACAACTTGTGAGTGCTAGGTGGAAGACTCCTGAGGAGTGGTCGGTCATTGGTATGGAAGAGGAATGTACAATACTAAATAATATTATCTTGGGCAAATAGTGCATTCCCCTTAGGGACAGGGACATTCTTGCATGGTCTTCTAATCTGAAAGGTCACTACATAATTGCGTCGGGATATCGAAGGTTGCTTTCTCAGAGGATTGAGGGGGCAAGTGTTCCTTGGTGGAAAAGGGTGTGGAATAAGTTTTCTTGGCCGAAGTGCAACTGCTTTGTTTGGACTTTGGCTTGGAATAAGTTTTTGACTTGGGATAACATCCAGAAGCATGGGTTTCAAGGCCCATCTAAGTGTGTGTTGTGTGGGAAAGGTGAAGAGGACTCTTCACATATTTTCTTTCGGTGTCCTATTACTTTGTAGCTCTGGAATTCTTGGTGGGGAGTTTAGAACAACCCCTGTTTCCATGCTTCCTCCTTAGTGTATTTTTGGTCTAGCTTGGGAAGACCTCCCTCGATGGCCTCTTTTTTGCAGGATGCATTGCAAGAAGGGCCTATTTTCTTATTGTGGCAGGTTTGGTTGGAAAGGAATAGGAGGATTTTCAAAGGGGAGCATTTGCAGGTTCAACAAGTGTGGTTCAAAGTTCTTGGGATGAATCAAGAAATGATTCAAGCTAAGGGGGTGTGGAGTTTCTGCTTGAGAAGAGAAAAAATAAAAAATATGAGTGCACTAGATATTGAAGTCCTTAATCCAACAAAAAAAATTAAATTAAATTTTGACATATACAAAAAAAGTTACGCGTTATACGGTTGCGCTGTGTCTGAATTGTAATTCATTTGACTTTGAAAGTTGATTAAGGAAAAAAAAAATTAATAAAAAACTATCTAACCAAGTGGAAGCACTAGATATCAAAGTTACAAATCTAAATTTGAAAAATTAGAATTTTATCCTTCACGGAAAAAAAAGTTATCGTTATACGGTGTGCATCACTTTTTAAAAATGTTTTTTTAGAAAAAACAATTTTCATGGGAGATGGAAAAAGAAGTGCAATTTGATTCCAAAAATTTTGAAAAAAATATTTTTAGAATCTACAGACAAAATTTGATGAGACTCTAGTTTGCACCATCTTCAAATTCCTCACAATTTAGCCGCTATAGGTGCCCAAATATGAAGATTTAGTTAAAAATAATAATTTCAGTGTCCAGTTTGGCCAAAAATTGTAAACCACTATTATGGGATCACCCGAAGAGGGATGCATAGTTGGTGGCCCGATTGGGTATCTAGGGGTTAACCCTTGCTGCTTCTTGTTGCAAGAGAGGTAGGTAGGTGAGGCAGCGAGTCCAACATTTGGGGAACTGGAAGCCACCCCTTGTGGGAATCTTGAAGGTTAATACTGATGGTTCTTCCAGGGGAAATCTAGGTCCAACTAGAGTTGGTGGGGTTGGCAGGGATTTTTTTGGCTTGGTGGTTTTCCTCTTTTCTATCCATAAGGGGTTGCAGAATATCAACCTTATGGAAGGATGGCAATTCTTTATGCCTTGGAGAGGGCCCATGAGTTGGGGTGGCATAGGGTTATTTGTGAATCTAATTCACAGGTTTTGATTAACTTGCTCAATCAAAGGAAGATGTCAGATGTGAGTTGGCAGTTGGTGGTGATGGCACAACAGATTTTGCAGGTTGGTACTTTGATGGAGAGGGTGTCTTTTGTCCATATTATAAGAGAATGGAATAGGATTGTTGATTGTTTGGCCAAGTGGGCTTCAAAGCATTTGGAGGATTAGAAGATTGATGATTGGGCTCAGATCCCTCAGGAGCTTAGTCTAGACTTAGAGAGGGTTCTTGCTAAGGAGCTTAGTCTAGACTTAGAGAGGGTTCTTGCTGAGGATGAGGGGGGTGCTGACTGATTTAGTTTTTGGCTTTGTTTGTGTTTTGTGGGATTTTACCTTGGACTTGGTTGTAATGCTTGTTTTTGATCTTCAATAAAGTTTTTACCCTTTTTATTAAAAAATAAAAAATAAAATAAAAAATTATAAGATAATTTTAACAATAATATAATCATAATAATAATATAATTAAATTGAAAATATAATAATATTTTAGTAATTATAATAATATAATACTTAATATTAATGTATTATTGAGTGTGTTGTAAACTAGCATATATAATCTATATAATTTATGCATCATTGTATTTTTTTTGGCTTTTTTGGCTTTTATGTTTTTTTTTTAGAATTTAAAAAATATGCCTCAAAAATGATCTATGGACGTATATTATATAGATTATATATATAAGATATGTATGCTAGTTGTATTTTTAACCTAATTCTAATGATAATTTTATCTCTAACCCTAACTATATTTCTAATCTTAACCCTAATCTTAATTATATCTCTAACTCTAACCTTAATCTTAACCTTAACCCTACCCTTATCCTAATTCTATCTCTAATCCTAACCCTAATCCTAATGTTAACCCCATCGATAGTTCTAATTATATTTCTAACATTAATTTTTTATTTTTTATTTTTAAAATAAAAAATTCTAACATTAACTTCAATCATAATCATAATCCTAAATTTATATCTAACCTTAATCTTATCCTAAATCCTAGCCATAATAATTGTATCAGTAGTTCTAATTGTATTTCTAACAATAAACCTATCCAAATAATAACATTAACTTCAACCCAAATAATGATCTTAAATATTAACCCTAACCATAATCCTAAATTTATATCTAATCCTAATCTTATCCTAAATCTCAACCCTAACCATAATAATTGTCTTCCATAATTATAATCCTATATTTATATCTAACCGTAATCTTATCCTAAATCTTAACCCTAACCATAATAATTGTCTTCCATAATCATAATCCTAAATTTATATCTAACCCTAATCTTAGATCCTAAATCTTAACGCTAACCATAATAATTGTCTTCCATAATCATAATCCTAAATTTATATCTATCTTAGATCCTAAATCTTAACCCTAACCATAATAATTGTCTTCCATAATCATAATCCTAAATTTATATCTAACCTTAATCTTATCCTAAATCTTAACCCTAACCATAATAATTGTCTTCCATATCATAATCCTAAATTTATATTTAACCCTAATTTTATCCTAAATCTTAACCCTAACCATAATAATTGTCTTCCATAATCATAATCCTAAATTTATATCTAACCTTAATCTTATCCTAAATCTTAACCCTAACCATAATAATTATCTTTCATGTCGCACTATAAATACTACTAACATATACATATATTTTTTAATAATCCTAAATTTATATCTAACCCTAATCTTATCCTAAATCTTAACCCTAACCATAATAATTGTCTTCCATAATCATAATCCTAAATTTATATATAACCTTAATCTTATCTTAAATCTTAAACCTAAACATAATAATTATCTTTCATGTGGCACTATGAATGCTACTAACATATAAATATATTTTTTAATATATATAAAAACGTCCCTACAAATCCTATTCCATAATCATATAAAAACGTCCCTACAAATCCTATTCCATAATCATAATCCTAAATTTATATCTAACCTTAATCTTATCATAAATCTTAACCCTAACCATAATAATTATCTTTCATGCCGCGCTATGAATGCTACTAACATATACATATATTTTTTAATATATATAAAAAATGTCCCTATGAATCCTACTAACATATACATATTTTTGACAAGTGCCACGTAGTGGCCAGTACTTGCCTTTGTAATATTCTAATTAGAGATTTGTAGAGTTAGAATTAAAAAAAAAATGTAAGTTTAATTAGTGTAAATAAAATTAAATGTAATTTTTTTTTAATTGTTGTATTTTAGTTTTGACTTATGTATTTTGTGTTTTGTTTGATTAATAGTGTTGGTTTTTTTTATATGTTTTGGTTATGTAATGTAAATATCTTGTTTGATGTTAAATATTTGAAAATAAAATAAATTGAAATAAATGTTTATTGTTTGGTGTTATTTTTTTTTCAAAAAAAATTAATGTTGAATACATTTGAATATTTATATAATGAACCATTAGAAGGAAGTAGTTTATGAATTGTTTATACTAGACATAACTATGACTAATAAAGTTGAAGTTGAGTTTGTTCTTTATTTAGAATACATATTTTCTAAACATTAAATAATCAAATAATTTATTCTTAAAAATAATTCTTAGATTGATTCTATTTGATTTTGAATTTGATAGTGCAATCTTCATATTATAATATTGAAGTTAAATGTACTACTAATATAATAAATATATTATATTCTAATTTAATATTAATTATTTATAAATTATATTATATAAACTAAGTAAATAGATAATATTGTAATATTAATATATTTTAAAATATTGTTATAATTATTGATATAGTGATTTACTATTATATTAATTATATTAATAGTAATAATATAATAATATTACTATTATAATTAAGATAGTTTATTAATATATATAAATATATATGAAATGAAAACCTACAAAATATTATAACCTATATTATATTGTATATATAAATATATAATATAAATTAATATATTACTTACATAATATAGGTTAACTTATTTACCTACAAATTATTACCTGTAATATAAGATATAAATAGAATTAGTATATATATATATTAATATGAAAAAATATTATTAATGAAAAGGAGGAGCACATATATAATCAAATTATACCATAAAGTATTAAAAATATAGATAAAGATATTGGTTTAATGAAAATAATAATACAATTTTTATTTTTTTATTTTTATTTTAATAGTGTGAATCCAAATCTCTATAAAATAGTTAATTTATTTTTGTAAGATTTAACAATTACATACATAAAAAAAAATCATTCTTAAAAAAATGCAAAAAAAATGAAAAATCATTCCTTAAAAAAATGTTTAATTTGCTTTAATAAAAAATAACAATTACATACATAAAAAAAAAATCATTCTTAAAAAAATGCAAAAAAAAAAAATCATTCCTTAAAAAAATGTTTAATTTGCTTTATCTTATTGATTTTTGTAAGATTTTCTTTAATAAAAAAATAACAATTACATACATAAAAAAATCATTCTTAAAAATAAAGTCAAAATAAATCACATTTATTTATTTTAGAAAGATTTAATGAAATGATTTTATAAAGCAAAAAATGAAAAATCATTCCTAAAAAAATGTTTAATTTACTTTATCTTAATTTTTGTTTAAACAAAATATTTAATTTGCTTTATCTTAATTTTTGTTTAAATATTGTTTTTGATTGATTGAAAACTAAATTATTAATAATTAGTTAACTAAAAAAATCCAAGCCAAAATCATTACAATAGTACTATGCCAATTAATAATATATATAAAAATGCTCATGTTTTTAATATGTGCCTACATTTATGCTAGTTCTTTCTTTTAAGATTTCTTTTAAATTATTTAACTCCCAAAAAAAAATTTAATTTGCTTTATCTTAATTTTTGTTTAAATATAAAAACGCTCATGTTTTTAATATGTGCCTACATTTATGCTAGTTCTTTCTTTTAAGATTTCTTTTAAATTATTTAACTCCTAAAAAAAATAATAATAATTTACTTTTATCTTAATTTTTGTTTAAATATTGTTTTTGATTGAAAATTTAAATATTGTTTTTGATTGATTGAAAATTAAATTGTTAAGTTATGTTTAAATATTGTTTTTGATTGATTGAAAATTAAATTGTTAAGTTATGTTTAAATATTGTTTTTGATTGATTGAAAATTAAATTGTTAAGTTATCTTAATTTTTGTTTAAATATTGTTTTTGATTGATTGAAAATTAAATTATTAAATGGCAAGTACTAATAATATATATAAAAACATGAGCAATAAAAACGTAATTTGGAGTTATTAAAATTAGTTCTTAAATTGTTTTTGATTGATTGAAAATTAAATTGTTAAGTTATCTTAATTTTTGTTTAAATATTGTTTTTGATTGATTGAAAATTAAATTATTAATAACTAGTTAACTAAAAAAACCAAAATGGCAAGTACTTGTTTTTAATATTGTTTTTGATTGTTTGAAAATTAAATTATTAATAACTAGTTAACTAAAAAAACCAATATAGAAAATGACAAGTACTTGTTTTTAATATTGTTTTTGATTGATTGAAAATTAAATTATTAATAACTAGTTAACTAAAAAAATGGCAAGTACTTGTTTTTAATATGTAATGTAGAAAATGGCAAATACTTGTTTTTAATATTGTTTTTGATAATGGCAAGTACTTGTTTTTAATATTGTTTTTGATTGATTGAAAATTAAATTATTAATAACTAGTTAACTAAAAAAATGGCAAGTACTTGTTTTTAATATGTAATGTAGAAAATGGCAAATACTTGTTTTTAATATTGTTTTTGATTGATTGAAAATTAAATTATTAATAACTAGTTAACTAAAAAAACCAAAATGACAAGTATGTAATGTAGAAAATGGCAAGAAAATGGCAAGTACTTTGTTTTTAATATGTAATGTAGAAAATGGCAAGTACTTGGCAAGTACTTGTTTTTAATATGTAATGTAGAAAATGGCAAATACTTGTTTTTAATATTGTTTTTGATTGATTGAAAATTAAATTATTAATAACTAGTTAACTAAAAAAACCAAAATGACAAAATGACAAGTATGTAATGTAGAAAATGGCAAGAAAATGGCAAGTACTTTGTTTTTGTTTTTAATATGTAATGTAGAAAATGGCAAGTACTTGTTTTTATATGTAATTTAGAAAATGGCAAGTACTTGTTTTTAATATGTAATGTAGTTCTTTCTTTTGAGATTTCTTTTGAATTATTTAACTCCCATTTCTTTTGAATTATTTAACTCCCACGCTCATGTTCTTAATATGTAATGTAGTTCGCTCATGTTTTTAATATGTTATGTAGTTCTTTCTTTTAAGATTTCTTTTGAATTATTTAACTCCCACTGAAAGGTAATTTGGAGTTATTAAAATTAGTTCTTTCTTTTAAGATTTCTTTGAATTATTTCGGCGGTGAAAAGGAAAATAGCACGCGAAATGCAACAGAAAAAATTAAAACCGGCGAAAAATATTAGAACAGAAAAAAATTAACGGCTCCAAACGTTTCAATCGTTTTACACGTAAAATAAATCGTCGATCTCGAATATCAGCCGGACAGGGAACTGCCTTCGGGACAATTATATTGTCTGTACGACTTATTTTATCAGTAGTTTTGAACTGTAACTGTTAAATAGTGTCTATTTATAAGTAGTTTTGATAAGAATGAAATGTAAAATAACCTTTTTGACTGTTAAAGATTGCTATTTATGCTTTCGGGACAACTATTTATCAGTAGTTTTGATAAGTAAGAAATATAAAATTATAACTGTTTTGATTGTTAAAGGACTGATATATTTAAGTAGAATGTTCTAAATGCCAGATCTTTTGGCACACTTTTGTGCCAGCTCGAAAAAACTCAGATGCCCACAAAGCTATGATAAGAAATGTGCACAAAATAGCAGAGGAGAAAAAATCTCAGATGCCCACAAAGCTATGATAAGAAATGTGCACAAAATAGCTGTCTAAAATTAGTTTTGCTAAACACACATTTGGCCAGAGCAAAGCAAATAAACCTGAGATGCTCACAGAGCTGGGCTCAGAATAAGAAAAAAAAACATTTTATATTGAGATCAAATACAATGCTCCAAACACTACCATGTCTAAACAGAATTTAACACATTATTACCATCTACAACGACAGAGGATCAACTGCAACTTCACTACTACTAGAGGCCTAATACTGAACAAGACCCAATGACTACCAAGGATTGCGAAAAACCTTAAAAACATTATTTCCATGAAACAATATACTAATGGATGAATGGAGCAGAGAGCATATACTATATATATCTGCAATCCAACATCAAATTCCTCCAATAATATACTGCAAATGGCCTAGTGAAAGTGGACTTAGATGTATTTATGATATGATGTTCAGGCTCCTTGGGTGACCTCCTGAGCCTTGTTCTGCACATAGTGGCCATACTCCTTGGCTCTTTCCTTGACATCCCTTGCCTTGCTTGCAATCTTTTGCCTTGCATAGTCCACCTGGTCAGACCCAGGAGGGTGTTTTCCTCTCATGTAGTTATAAATCCATGAGAGAGCAGAGAGAGCAGCAACTCCAAACCCACCAGCAGACAGAAAACCTGCCATGGTTAAAAACAAAAAAATTCCAACAGGAACAAGTATAGGACTAAAGAAAACCAGCACAGGGGTGGCACAAGCCAAAGTTACCACAGTCCCTGCAAATGTCAAGCCAGCCAAAACCATGAGTGTCCCTCCCACAGCAATGGCACCAAGAAGCTTTATTATCTGCTGTAAACTGGGTGAGTTGTCTTGTATCTTCTGCATCATGCCTTGTGCATGCTGTTGTGCTTGTTGCTGCCGATCACCCATCTTTCAAAATCACCCACACAACAATATGTGTGTATATCTATCCAAGCCTTGTATATACTGCAAAGAAAGTACTCAAAAACTGCTGCCTGCTTCACTTGAATGCATTATAGAACAGCATTAAAAGACTGTGTATATATAAAAAATCAGCCAAGGTCGGTATGACTCATTTGGGATCAGGTTTATGAATGCCAAATAAAAATAACATGATGTGTCAAACGTGTATGAAACTTGTCATGACAAATGTACAGAGGGGTTGACATGTGTGCCATTTGTAAAGCTTACAGACAATCAAAAACCAGACAACTCACGGATTGTCCTTACATGTAATGCATGGAGAACAGACTGTTAGAAGTGGACACCTAAGGCTTTTATTTTGAAACATTATGTTTTGTTTGCTTGCAGTCCACCTACGAAGAACATGTTCTGGTTTTTATCTGCTCTGTTTTTATCATTGAAATGATACATTTTGAGGGGTTTCGGTTAGTTTCCCAATGTCCACAGCAGTGCATCATATATCTTGAACTGTGGGTTGCTTCAACACTGTTTTCCTGTTTTGCAGAGAAATTAACTGTGGGCAGCTTTACGCGCCTGGTTGTATTCCTTTCTAACTTAAGAATCTCACAACACACAAAAGAAAAAACATTACATTTGGAGAACAGGGTATCAAAATAGAAGCTACTAAAAAGAGAATTAGAAGTTTCAAAAATTAAATGTGAAGGAATTAGATATTAAGTTTTAAATATGAGGGAATTAGATATTAAGTATTAAATCTGAGAAAAGAAAATAAATGTTAATATTTATGATCAATTTGTCATAATTTCAAAAAATATGTTTTTGAGATGTTCATTGTCTTTAGATTTTGTGTAGACTCAAAATTCTTTGTGGGTTATAATTTTCGTGTTTGTGGATCAATTTTGTATTGTGAAGGTGTGTCATGTAGTCTATGAATCTAATTAGGAAATCAGATACTTCTACTCTCAGATTTATTATTCTTTGTCTGTCACGGATTGTTGGTATTTAAAAATATCTTAAGGAGATTACTGGATCATAAGTGTCAAGTTCTCCTAGGTTGACCCCTTTGATTAGGTTGGTTTTATGATCATAAAAATGATCAAAGCTAACAATCTTTAGTCAATGTAGATGTCTTAGATGGATTTGATATAGAATAGATTCTTTTTAGTGCTTCAATCAAAAGATTCTTACAATAAACACTCCTTGAATGCTCTAAGAATTTGAAAGATTCTAGGATGATAAATCTATGCACATTGGATGATATTAAATTTGAATTTTTGAATTATAGGGATTGATTTGTGTAGTGTGGGATCAATCCTACATTGTATCATGTATCATGTAAAGTAAATTTATGTCATGAATGTGTCATGTAACGATCAAATACAACTTATTGAATGATAAGGCATGGTAAGAACATGGGCTAGAGATAAGCATGAAGGAATAGAATTTTTCCCCCATTATAGAAAAGTGAAAATGGTGATGTGGACCTCAATGGCTAGAAAGATTCATGCAAGTACAAAGAACACTAGGATAGACAATATGACATCCAAGAGCATGAGCATACAATGCTTGAGGTAAGGTGATACTCCCTAGTGGTATCATAGATCTAGGAATATAATCTTGAAGCAATATGGGGAAGACATTATGCCCACAATGTAAACATATGACAATCAAATCTCACTTTAAAATGGGAAGGCATGATGCCCTTAATATAAAGATATGGCAAAGAAAGATCAACATGAAATGGAGGAAGGCATGATGTCCCCCATTCTAATAAGATAATGCTAGGAGTCTAATATGACAATATATGATCACGAGAAGTAATAAATAGGAAAAAGATAGAGCATAAGCATCATAGACATGTGGTCTAAATATGCTTAAGGTCATAAGCATAGGAATGAGAACATAGGTAGCTAGGCATGAGAATGTACATAGGTAGGCATGAGAATCATGAGAAAATAATCATGGTATAAAGTAAGCATAAGGATACATAACAATCATAAACTAGGAAGCACCAAGGTAACATGAGGAACTAAAGTGGTAATGATCTGTATGTTCTAGTGTAAGTGCACACACTAGACTAGACATTGGTACCATGATGTTTAACTCTACATGCAACTCCTTACACCATGCACCAGTCACAAAGTGCTACAAACCATGTTGTGTAGCTCTTTGATTCATGTGTCACCTACATAGTGCTAGGAACCATGCCATAGATCTCATAATACACTCAACTAATGTCCAAGCCTATGCATCATTTTCCATTTCCATAGTGTTAAGGATCATGTCATGTCGTATTATTGACAACTCTATCTACATTTTGTGTTGCACTTTCATTCTTGTGTGTTAACATTCATAATGTCCATAGTTCATAACTTTATACAACATACCACACAACACCATATAGCACTGTGAACTAGTCCCACACATATTTTGGAGCTATTTCATGACATACCACTTGTCAACACAACATGCAAATAAAATCCTAATAGTTAGAAATAGATGAAGAGTCATACATAAAGGACCAATTAGTTCAACTTCTATAATGACCTCCATCTCCATGAACATGTAAATTATAAATGTGCATATATAAAATAATAGATAAGAGATATTTTTAGCATCTATACATTATAAATTTGCATACTCATGCATCTTCATGAGAGTGTCCATGGATGTATAGAATGTGTAGATTAATAATATAGAATTGTTTCCAATTATTGTATTCTTCTCTACCTAATTCTTTTATCCCTATATTGCTTCTACTTGCTTAAAAAACACAAGGTCCTCACATGAACCATTGTCCTCACATTGGATCTAGATTATTAGTTTCAAAGTAGTTTATCTTGTATGTCCTACCAAATAAAATCAAAGTAGCTACTTGACTTTATGTTAAACCATGAGATCCTTTAGATTTCCCTACAATTCATTTAAATGTGTTCAAATGGTAGAGGAGAAAGATGTATTCCATGTGATATTCAAATATGATACCACAAAGGCTCTTCAAGCATAATAGACCTTTCTATTTATCCAATTCATAGAATTCCTCAAACGAGTGGTTCCATGTTGTGTCATTCCTAGATTCGAAGTGAATTTAGACATTATTTTGTTTGAGTATAAATTAGATGTAGATTTTGTAGACAATTGATCAGTCAAATTCATATTTCTCTATAAATAATTTTTTTGATGAGGAAAAGACAAATAACATGCTTCTAAAAATCTCTTTAACCATCATAAAGTTGTGGAAATCCTATGCACTTTAGGAAGAAGATCAAATAGGAGGAAAACTTGAGATTACCTAGGAAAATCTCCTAGAATATTTCAATCCATGAATATTATTCTAAATATGTTTATGATGATCACTACATTTGGTGGCAACAATTTCACCAAGGACATGGCTAGTTAGTCCTTGTCTACATTGATGTCTTCCATGACCTCTATACAAAGTTAGGCACATTTAATTTAAAGCAACATAGAGTCTTCAAGTATCTTAGTGACCTAACCCCATTTATTTAGTCAAAACTAAAGTTAGCCAAGGTTAAGATGATGAGAGAAGCTTATCACTACATGACTTCATCAAGGAGGAGAGAAGGCTAAAGGAAAAATGGGACAAACCCCCCACACCAAAGAAATTTCCACCTTCAAACAATAGAAAATAAATAAATATACAAACTACTTCAAGGTAAAATTCCATGTGTAGAATAATTTATTCATGCATGCAAAAATAGCCTAGTTCCCACAAGCTGATAGACATAAATGTTGGTGTTATTTGTCTTCATGAAACATTCACAAATCCATGCTAGACATAAAAAATAGAGAACTTATTCCATTTACAAATTTTGGTGCAATGGCACCCATTAGTTTCTATTTGATGGTTGTGTCATGAAGAATGTCATTTCTAAAGATGATTTTGTGCACTTAAATATTGTACACATGCCTCCTTTATAACCTTACAATATGGGATGGATAATTTCCTATGGTACTATAGGTATGCATGTCACATGTCAATGCTTCTCCTTATGTGTTATACATCCTTTTTGTGAGGATCTAGTATGTGATGTTGCACCAATTGATTATAGTAACATAATCCTTGGTTATTCTTACCTATGTATCATTACCAAGGTGTCTTCATAGCTAATTCTCAAAACATCGCCATCTCAATGAGTGGTAAGAGATGTTAGATTCCAAAAATGATCCCATAAGTCAAACATGTCACACAATATTTGCACTAGATCAATTTTTCCCCTTCAATATGTAATGCCCCAAGCCAAAACAATAATGCAAATCCAACAATTCTTAACCTTCCACAAACACTTAGTATCTATATTTAACAACACTATCAAACATATATTAGATCACTCAAATTTAATTTACTTTTTATATATCAACAATATCATTACATTTTGTATAACAATGACATACATAGCTCTTGAATATCATATTATAATGAATAGCATATAATAGTTACAATTCTTGATCTCTTTCTTGTTACATGTCAATGATTGTATTATATTTAATTTTTTTATAATATCAAAAATTACAAAAACATTCCATACCAATAACAATGTCAAATCATATCAATGCAATGTGGTTGGAATCTATGTCCAATGAAGCTAAATCATAAACTATGTATGACATCACCCTTCAAAATCACTTGGGATTTCATCCTAAGATTCTCATGCTTGAGCACAAGTGCTCAAATAAATTTGAAAATGAATTTTAGTTAAGTGTAGATGCTTCTTTTGAATGAAACATTCACTCTTTTACACCCTTCACAAACGAAATAGGTTGGCCACCAAGCACACCTGCAACTTCAAATTTGAATAGTGATCATGGGTGAGATATATGTCACTTTGAAATTTATGGTGCAAAAAAAAAACTACTGGAAACAATACATGTGTTTGGAAGTTAGGAGGGGAATGAGAACATAGGAAAAAATATTAGGGATTAGGGATCATCCATGATGTAGAGCCTCTCAAATGTCTAATCAACTTGGTGCTACTAGGTATATACATAAAGAATGAATTCCTAACTAAACAGTTCATCTTTCACAAGAGGAACTTGCATTTAATTATCAACAAGGGACTTGTAAACTTTAGACAGTGTTGGCACAATATATGCGTTCATGGACTCTAGACACATCCTACACAATGGAGTATAGGAAATCACACATGTATGAAAGACTACAAAAGCTAGAAAGAAACGAATTGCTAATTCATAAAATAGGGGAAATATATATAAATTGTTACCTTGTGTTATGGGTACCTAATACTTAAGACTACAATTGTCATTGACTGTTAAAAACTAATTCCTGGCTAATTCCTCTAGAGTATGAAACCAACATGAAACTACAAAATTTAATTCAAAACTATAGAATAGCATTCATGAATTAGAACACATGTATCTAACTAGAAACTATTTAACTAATTTCAACATTGCATCAATTAAACTAACAATAGGAAATGGAGTGGATTAGCAGTAGCTCAAGTGGCCCTTGCTTGAGTTGTTGCTTCCACAGAAGTTTTCAACACCTACTTATTTACTTAGGAATTCATGATTAGTTCATGATATCAACTAATTCCCTTTATTGCATATAAAATCTAAACTCTCACATACAATCCAAAAAGAATTTGTTGAAGATTTTTTATTCAATAACACACATCTACTTTTGTAACTAATAACAAATAAACAACTAGATTTACAAGCAACTAGCAACTAGATTTACTCCTCGACAACAAATCCCACTATATAGGTTTTGTGAGGAGTTTTATTCTTCTAGGACTAAATACAAACTCATAAAGTAGTCGTCGACTCTTCCTAAAAGATGGGAAGAGGATTTAGTTTGATAATAGAAAAAAATAACTATGAAATAGGAGTAGAGAAACTAATTTAGAATTCTTATTCCTAACGATTAACTGCTATGACAGAGATGTGTTCTTGAGATGTTCAGTCACGTCATAAATTAATTTCACTAAGAATAGGCTCCTTCTCCTCCTGGTAGTCTTATTCAGTGAGAAAAAGTATGATATGGTGACTCATGATTGATCATTAAATGATCACCTTCGTTCTCTTCTGGAAGTGTCACGCTTTGGCTATTTTGACCTCTTCCTTGCAACCATCCACAATCCTGATGGTGCGGGCTAAAAAATATGTTGTTTCGGGTTAACAATCTTTCTTGCTGCAAGATGTTAGTTTTATTCCTAAGGCATCGACATTATTAATAACCATAATTAAATATAGAATCATACTAAATTCCATAGACTTTCATGCATTTATACAAGCATATATCAATACAACTCATTTCTATAAATCCACATACTTAAGTCTGCTTTAAAGTGTATGAAAGGCATATAAAAGATATATAAAGTCTTGGGAATGTTTGTGAAACTTAGCAAATGAAAGCATAAAAAACATAAATTGGTAAAGAAAAACTAGTCATTAATTGAGCCCATCATTTCCCCCAAACTAAGTTATTTCTTGTTCTCAAGAAACTCTAGGGTTGAAAGTTATATTGCAGGGCCATCTCTCTAAAATCTACCGCACAATCCACTCCTTTGCCTTGCTTCAAGTAGTAACATTTTTTATCTGAGAGCTTTTCCAACCTTTTATTTTCCGCTACTTCTTCTTCCCCCTGTTTCCTCCCTATCTATTGTGGTATAGGGAATAGGAGGATAGGAGGATGGAATATAAGTGGGAACCAAGAAACTTCATTTTTGTAGGCAATTGAAATGTACTTATATGACCTATCAATTGTTGCCACATAGTTGTAAATGGAATGAGGTTCCTTCCTCTTCAATTCAGGTGTAAGCTCCCCCCATCTGCCTTGAGAAAAGTTAATTTTCTTTGATTATGCCTTCTACTACTAGTTCCTTCATTCTTTTGTAATCTTTTTCTCTGCATTCCATTATCTTTGTTCCAAATCCCCTGTGATCTAAGAGATCCAACCATTGATCTATCGTTGCATTTGGGTTCACTGCCTCCTTTCTTAGTTGTAAGGGGGTAGATTTCTCTTTCTCATGATATTCATATAGAAGCTTCCCCTTTGATTCTAATTTATAACATAAGAATCCAAGGCCCTTATTTGGAGATCCCCCACAAACATTAATGGGTTCCATGCAATTTCATTTGAAAGAACCAAATTGTGCAAGTAGAATTCACACAACTGGTCTTGCATGTCTAGTGTGGACTTTTGGAAAGTGTCTAAGAACAAAAATTTCCTATTCATTACAACAGGTAAGTCACTAATCATCTGACTAAACTGAAAACATAAAAAAAATTCCTACAAAAATAAGGCATAAACCCTAGGAGACGGTCTGCATTTCATCAATTGCATTGTTTTATCTATTAGTTCTTCAATTCTTACTTTTGATTTTTCTACCTTTGTTTCTTGCTTCTCAACTATCCTAGCATGATTAGACATCATTTTAGTTTTCTCCTT
>VDFB02202199.1:68067-175874 GCA_007258455.2 Sequoia sempervirens
TGAGTAGGAATAATTCTGAAGTACTGTTCAGAATTTGGAAATTTGAGAAACATAGGGATTCACTATATGAGAACTTGAGACACCGATGGGGGTTCAGTGTCATGTGTACATGAAGACTTCTAAAACCCAAATTCAGAAAAAAGCTTCAAGATTCAAGAAACTAAGTAATTGGGATCCAGCACCATCTAGATATACATAATGAAGCCTTATGTGAAAAAAATAAAAAAGAGAGAAATGGAAAACCAAGATGCCCTATAAAGAATTTGAAAATGGTCCAAAACAGATAGAAAATCTATGGATGCACATAGGGTACAAAGAAAGTTTCGTGTTGGGAATCATCTATTCTTAAGAGTAAAACCCAGGTGAATCTCATTGATCATCAAAAGTTGTGAACATTGGCACCAAGATATCATGGGTCTTTTGAGAGTTTGGATGACCATGTCAGGACCATGGCAGAGAAGTTCCAAGTTAAGGTCAAATCAGAAAAACACATGCCCAAAGAGTCAACCTAGGAGATAGAAGATGGAGGGAAAGGGAATGTAATACAACAGTTTTGAACCCCTTGGATGTGTACACTGTAAACATATGGCATATAACTAAAGAGATAGAGGGAAAGACTAATAGGCTGGGCAGGTTTCTGCTAAGGCAAAGAAAGACCAGTTATAGTTCCAATTATGAGGGAACAGTTTATTGTAGTAGGCACTAGGCACACTTTTTTTTCTCATTTCAGGCACATTTGTGTGCTTTCATCCTTGCAATGGGTAATTCTTCTTTACAGTCCCAATAATTATTGTGCAAACTGTCTATATTTGAACTAGTGCATTCAATGTCCATGGTATCATATATGTTTTTTAAGTTCCTTTCTCAAGTTCCAGGCTTCCAAAGAAGACATGGGTACATGGCAATTAATCAGTGAACTTTATTGGAATGTGTAGTTCTCCTTCGCAAGACAGTATCATGACTTGAAAACTACCTTTTTGTTCTTCATGCCTATACAAAACGTGATTCCAATTCCTTCCAACCACATGTTTAGAATTAGAATTGTCATTTATTTTGACAAAATATTAAGCATTTATAATACTGTTTCATTATACTGATGCAGATAAACAATAGTCTTACATGTCATATTTCACAATGGTGAACTTGGTGAGATAAACTAACAGTTTACATGAGCATCTCAACATTTATTTATCACAAGCACTAACAATTAAATAGTCCTTAATCCAACATAAGTTTCTAGAAGCTAGAAAGAAAATGAGAATATTGTCACTTTTAACCACAGGAATTGGATATCAAGTCCCAAAAAGATCATACTAAGGTTACTGGACAATGATTTAAATAGAAAGAACATACTTTTTCACTCAATATGCATATGCTTCAGGCTTCAGCAATGAATCTTTGCAAAGAAATAGATGTGGAAAATACCAGCCATTGGCTACAAACATAACATACGAGTCTACAACTTTTCAACTTTCAAGTACTCATTGATGGAAATGGAAATCCACTTACTGCTTGGTTGAGTGGAAAAAGGAAGAGTACAGCCAGTACAGGCTTGGGAACCATATCTAATAGCTCATCATCAAAACCATAAACATCGCAGAACTCTGCTTCTTCTTCAGGAACACCAAGGCCCCACATAAACTGCAAAATGCATAAAGGAAAAATAAATCAGCTACCCAGATGCAAAAGCCCTTCCTAATGTAGCTTAGCACAATTAATCAGACCATAATTATAGAAAACAATAGTTGTGATCTAAGCCTTTCATACACTTAACACACAAAAATCCTAAAGAATGCAAAGGTAATCTCTGAGATGACAACTCCAAGCAATGCTGCATTTCCATACCAGCTGTCATTGACATAGAATTCAGTTTTTAAAACAGAATAAGCAACCTTGTTGCTCTTAAATAAAATGCACCCAATGTTCCCTTACTAGCTTTGTCAACATTCTAGCCAATTGGGACAAGTATTCTAAAGCATGTAAGATAGTATATGCAGTGAGAGGCATATTCCTGTGAATATCTAGCCAAGAGGCATATTCTTGTGAGGATTAGTCAAGAAATATTTTATCAATTGTTTTATTTATTTCATTAATATTTGGATTTTGGATAAATCTCGATTCCAAACATGTCAACTTAATTATTAATTTAGTAAAGATAGAAGCAAAGGATAACTAATAGAACTCAATTTATGATACCAAATATAAATTTGATTTAAGATTGAGTCTGTTTTAGAAAACTAATTTTATAGACCAATGTAAACCAAATTTAAAGGGCTGAGATGTAACTGTCTGCGCATACAGAAGTGGTGTAATTTGGCACTTAACACGGGAAATGCGAAGAAAGAATCTCTCTTAAAATCTTACTGAGTGCATGCTTTTTCTTCGATTTGTTGGATGGAAACACAACTACCTCAAAGATATTTGGGTGGCCTTTGAATAGATGTCAAGGAAAAAAGAAAGGCAGATAGGGTATTTGGGTGGCTTTTGAATTGATGTCAAGGAAAAAAGAAAGGCAGATAGGGTTTTCCTAAAATTGTCATCTCCAAGCCCAAAGAATAAACAGGAAGAAGGAACAAAACCTAAACTCGAGGAATAGGATTGCCTCTATCTTTCTTCAACACTGGTGAGGTTGAGAATACGCTTTACAGTAAGTTTGTAAATAGGCCCATTACAAGATATAAAATAATCTACGCAAGAAACATTTAAGTGTTAAAGATTTATGAAACTTGAACCTCCACACGATATACCATTATAATGAGAATATCCATTTCCAAAGAGGTAGAGGTGTTATCATCTAATGTTAATCAATGGCATTCCTAAGAGAAATAAAGAGGTTCAAAATCACCGCACCACCCCCCCCCCCACCACAATTGGAAACCAATGTGGTGCAGTTGTGATGTAATAATTTTGATTAGAATTGAGTATTACCCTATGTTTACACATCTTAAAGAATGTGGTCCGAGCTTACACGGTGATCCACCTCTCCGCAATTGGCAACCTATAACTCCAGGCTTCAGCGGACATGTGGTGAGTTTGTGGTATAACGATAATAGATAGAATTGAGTAATGAACCATATTAAAAGTCTTAAGAATGTGATCTAATCTTACCCTACACCATGTTAAAGAAACAAGTTCGCATTCCCGTCCCCACAATTGGCAACCTCTAACTCCATGAGACATGCAGTGAGGTTATGGTGTAATCGTTACTCATAAAATTAGTTAATAACCCATGTTTAAGAAAAATTAATGTGATCCAATCTAATTTCACACCATGTTAAAGGTTCAAAGTTTATCCCACACCATGTTAAAGAAACAGGTTCAGAAAAGCCCTCAGTGCAACCGGAAACCTATCAATCAAGCAGACATGTGGTGAAATTGTGGTACAATACTTATTGGGCGCATTAAGTATAGCCCATGTTTACAAATCTCAAGGTCATCCAGCCTTAACCCACGCTGTGTTAAAGGTATTCATAGCTTCACCCAAAATTTACCAAGTGAAAAGAACGGAAAAAGAAAATTGAAAATAACCTATAATCTGACTTTGATAGAAAAGTCCTCCAACTAGATAAACCAGAGACCGACAAAACATCATGACACCTGAAACCGCTATACAAAAATAAATGATGTCATATAGGAAAGAAAATAATCTTAAAGGCAATCTACTAGAGTAATTCCCTTCTATTCCTAATGAAATCTATTTTCCTTTCTTTAAATACCACCCATGAGTGAATTGGACCTAAATCACCATTGCTTGACAATGATATTTCTCTAAAGAATCAATTTAATTTTCGGCGTCCAAAACTTCCAGGAAAATATTTTTTCATTTCAAAAATAGGCAGACTACAATCATAAAGAGTACCTGATTTATGACTTCAGGATTAGCTTCCAGAGGAAGCCACCTCTTAGCACCTTCCCTCTCAGACAAATCCATTGAAGAGAAAAACAAAAGTATGTACTGAAAAATACAGAAGTAATCGGCTTCAACAATATATAGAGCTCTTCCTACTCTTCTTGAATGGCAATATATAGGGACAGATGGATGAGTTGTGTTGAGGGCAACGGTTTGGTATAACGACAGTGACTGTTATAATCTGTAAACCATGATATTTGTTTTTTTATATATATTCGATATTCTTTGCTTGCTCAAGGGGTTCACCTTACTCTTTCCCAAAAGGTTGTGTTTGTGCCATGTACGGGTAGATTTGCAAATGTGCACAAATTACTTTAAGACCCGTGTCTCTTGGAATAATTCGAATGGCAATGATCACAAACACCATAATTTATTTAATTTAATTGATTTGTTTTTCTTTAATATTGTAGGGGTGATTCCATGCTCTTATGTTTTGGGCCCATTTACATTAGAGTGTTTTTTCCCTTGGTAATAATAAGTCTAGGTTAATCAAATGAAATGATTGCAATTATTAATCTCCAATAATAAATAAGAGTTGTGGGTGTGAATAATTTTGTAATTACAAAAGGGTAAAATGAATAGGATATTTAGCTCTACATTTGAGGAAGGAGAATAATCTTAATATAGCACTAAATCTTAGGTGTTTGAGGATTAAAAATTGATTCTCTATGTGTATACTTTGTCTTGGAATCCAAATAGTCTACGCACTTTGTGTGGGGTTGTTTTCACAAGTCTTTTTTTTTTTGTGAATGTGAATCTATCATGCAACCTATGGAATAATCTAGTTGTATATATACTTATGCCCTTTGGTTTACCTCATTTGCCTTTGTCTACTCCACATTTTTCTATACTTTGAAGACTAATGATATTTAGAAGTGCCTTTAGAGGGTTGTTGGTATGTTGCCAAGGGATATGTTATACTAGGTCGACCCCTAAAAATCTTGTGTAAAGGATTAAAAAAGACATACTTTGGCCATGCAAATGCTTTAGAGTGGTGTGATGCATAACTAGGTTCTTTTAGGTATTCCAAGTAAAATATTTCTAGCATGCTCCTTTTGTAAATGCAAACAATAATCAATGATAAAAAAATGAGCTCAATTGAATACCTTTCAATACAAGTGCACAACAATAAATTGTACAACCATGTGTTTAGTCAACCCTTGGTAGGAAGGGGACATATGAGAGTCAACCAAAACTTGAATTTGAATTTTGAAAAGTTAGGGGTTAAATCCACGGCCATGTGGTCGACCTCACATTTGTTAAAATGACCTAAGACATGAAAAAAAATAGATCAAATGGATAACATAATGTATAGGGATGGGTGCAATACATTAGGTACATAGGGAAATAGGTGTAGAGTCAGATAAGATGGGCTCAAATTTATGGTTATGTGTGTAAATGGATAAGTAAAGAGCATATGGGACCAAGTTTGCACAAGACTACACCATTTGTTGATATGTAAATGTGTTAAGTCATTCTCTCAAAATAGGCAAAAAAATAAATGGGAAATGGCACGGGTGTACAAATTTTACAAATTGCCCCCTCCTTGAGTTGCATGTGAATCCTAGGAAGATCATGTATCTCAAAGTATATAACACTCACAAACATTCATGTAGAGTAAATATTCAAGCATAAAAGGACACCACAAGGGTCTAGATAAAGTAATAGACCCTATGGAATTTGATTGTGTAGATTCATTTTTGGCATGCACTCTCGATGGGAACCTACAAAATAGAAGAAAAATATGCCATGAGAAGTTTCTATAACAACCATGTGTTTAGTCAACCCTTAGTAGGAAAGGGACATGTGAGAGTCGACCAAAACTTGAATTTGAATTTTGAAAAGTTAGGGGTTAAATCCATGGCTAGGTGGTCAGCCCCACATTTGTAAAAATGACCTAAGACATGGAAAAATTTAGATCAAATGGATAACATAATGTATAAGGATGGGTGCAATACATTAGGTATGTAGGGGAATAGGTGTAGATTCAGATAAGATGAGCTCAAATTTGTGGTTATGTGTGTAAATGGATAAGTAAAGAACATGCGGGACCAAGTTTTCACAAGACTATATTTGTTGATATGTAAATGTGCTATGCCATTCTCTCAAAATAGGAAAAAAATAAATGGGAAATGGCATGGGTGTGCAAATTTTACAAATTTCCCCCTCCTTGAGGTGCATGTGAATCCTAGGAAGATCATGTATATCAAAGTATATAACTCTCACAAACATTCATGAAAAGTAAATATTCAAGCATAAAAGACACCATAAAGGTCCAAATAAAGTAATAGACCCTATGGAATTTGATTGTGTAGATTCATTTTTTGGCGTGCACTCTCAATGGAAACCTACAAAATAGAAAAAATATGCCATGAGAAGTTTCTATAACACGAGTATGAGCAACTACAATATATGGATCTCACTATCAACAATCTAAGAGAGAAATGAAGAAAAAAGTTAGGACAAAAATTACTTGTAAAAAAAGGGAAAATGCTCCTCCATGCTCATTGACCGTAAAATGGCAATGCATAAGGAGTGTTGGAATGTCATGTGATACTAATATGTCGATTAATGATGGATAAGTCTCTAAATAAGCACCTATAAGCATCTATAAAATTCAACATAAGAATGTTAGTAATATGATATGTCCCCATCTAATAAGTTGCATCCATAAGATATAAGGATTTGGAGGAGAGGAAAAACAAAAAATCAAATGTAAACAAAATCTAAGAATGTAAGCATATACATCATGTATAATAATAATTGTAAATGAATGCATCATTATCAAACAAATAAATGTGTCAAATGGTAATCATGGTAAGCACAAGGTCCAAAGATGATGTCAAGAATGAGGTTGGCCTTAGCATGCGCTAATAATAAATAATACGAGGGACCTCAATGGAAAAAATATTTGTGTAAGTGCATAAAGCACTAGTAAAGGCACATGCCCCAATGTAGCATCAACATACAGTGGTATAGGTAAGGAAATAGGTACATGGTGGAGATGAAGATCTTGATACATGACATAATGTGTAGTCTATAGTTTGAGAAAATTTTACAATATTCCCAATGTAACAAGGTTCTTGATGCATGGCATAATATGTATCAATGGAGCAGGGAAGGTTATGTCATGCAATTACATCATATGATTATGAAGGCATGATGTTTGATGCACCCTAATATGATAAGGTGTGATCATAAAGGCATGTTTCAAGGTGATTTCTCTTGCATGTGTGAGGTAATGTAACAAAGTGTAATGAATGTAATGGGCAAGGATGACAAGCAATTTCTAACTACTCTAAGTAATGAGGAATATGGCCCTACTTAGCCTAATAAATATTATTTGATGTGGGTTTAAATAGGCAATTGTGTACTCGTAAAGGAATATGTAAAGCCATCTACCCCTAAATGGACAAGATAATGCAAAAAATCACACAAGGTAAGAGGGGGCATGAGACAAGTAAACATTGATGTCCAATTTTACACTCACATTATAAACTTGTGCTCATGAAGACATAAAACATGGGATGTAGCTCGCAAAGTAACATCTAAGATTGAGATCTACAACAAGATATTTTAAGCTAATTAATAAAGGTAAGGAGGGAAGAAGATAAATGAAAATATAGAAAATAGGCTAATCTATGTAAATAACCAAAGACCATTTAGTGGACAACTAATTACTCTCATGCTTAAATTTTGTATAGCAATAGTATATAAATTAATAAGTTGGGCACTCATAAATAAAATAAAAGGCTATTCAATGAACGATACAAAAGAGGGAGAAATTAATCATGTATTCTTTATATTAATCACTTGATAGAGCATAGTTATATATTCAAAATATTAGAAATTTTGTAGATAGGTGAAGGAAATTGAATATGAAATAAAGAAAGAGAAAATAATCATTTGTAAAGCTTAATGACAAGCATGGGAAAGCATCTCATATTATATATTTAAAGAAGTATATGAAACTTATAAGTAGAACTCAACAAAAAGTATGGACTTACAAAATCCTTCCAATCCACCCTTTTCTGAATGAATCACAAATAATATATAACAAGAGAGGATATAAGAAGAGATAAGAAGAGGGAAGAAGATAAATAAATAACTAAATAAAACATCAATTCCCACCATCTTATTGAATCCATATATGAAGATGAAATCCCATAATCACCTACAACAATGCCAACGTTGCAACCAAAAATATGACTACCCTTTAATATTTATAAGCTAGTTGTATTGAATCCTTTACTAAAGGAGGAATATTCCTTTCACCTTGATATTTGATCAATAAAATTCATCCACAACATCCATGAGCCCTGTCACTTCATTTCATTTTTGTATTGTGGTGTTTTAGTGTAGTTTTGGTAATCTTCTAAGTCCCAACAAATGTGTATCATCTAATTCTTTAGGTTAGATCTAATCTACTAGCTTGTAAGACTTGTATAAAGAGGAAGAAATGGTTTCCACAAGAAGTCTTGACATTATGACATGTGGCAGTGCAAGCAATATTATAACTTGTATTAAATTTCTTAGTATATGTATTGGTGGGACCACTTTTATTATTGGTTAAGTCATGACCTACATAAGGCCATGTGGAAAGCTCGTAGGGATTCCTAGAAAAGTAAATGAGAAATATACCATAAAAGAGTGTAAATTGTGTGATTTACCAGCAATAGATTCATCCAACATCCCATAAGATGTGTACCATTATAGCACATAAATTCTCCTCCTTGCATCTAAGCAACACATTTTTGATACTTTTAGCTTCCCTATATCACCTTGAGTAGGTCTAGAGTACTAGAGTAGAAGACACAAGCTTAATCACATCTAGATATAAATTTCCCAAAAAGGCATGGTCAATAACTACACATCATCAATTTAGGTAAGTTTCACCCACCAAAATTATGATAGTATAGTACTAGGTAGAAAAATTCATGAACCAATCACCAAGTATCTTGCAACCATGTCGAGCCACCAATAAGAGTAACTAAGGCACCAAAACTCATAGAGAGATCTTTTTCTCTATGAATTTCAAATTTCAAATATGTTTTTGGGTGGGAAAATTATTGTGGTTTAGGTAATATAATTTATAAATACCAATCTATGTGCCCATTTAGAAATAGATGACACTTTGTATACCTGAGATTTTGAGCATGATGTATTAGTTAATTCTTACCTCTCTTTTCTACTATACATAGGAGACTCTATGTATGTTTCTAAATTAATATGCATCTAACCTATAATGATTAGTGAGCTTTATATAAAGTAAGTGTTATACCAAGTGATTTTGAACTTGTATTTGTTCAACATTGCTTATTATTTGCATGTTCCTCTTTTTTTATTATTTTATCATGAGTTATTAAGCTCTACTATGATAGTAAATATAGTATCTATTGGCATGAGGATTTTTTTTCTTTATTTTCTTTCTATAATCTCTATCCCTTTTTACTCAACCCCGTCAACATGCAACAATCCTTAGTATTAGGATAGATGGGGATTCAACCCTCCAATCATACAGATTATCTTATAGGGAGCACCATCATTGCAAGCACACATTGCTACGTGCAAGGTTTTCCATGTTCTTGGTCCTATGATGCATTGGAACTTGAAACTTTCCTTTAAACTAAGCTAATACTTTTTGACTCATCAAATGGAACTAAGTAGCTTTAAAGGATTTTAAACTCAAATGTACAATTTGAACCCACTTTTGGCTAAGTCTCAATGGATTATGGGTTATCAATTTCAATATTTTACATAGTGAATCTACACCAATCAACCTAAAAAATCCTAACCCTTGTAATCACTACAAGAACTACAACTAGAGATAACCCACATATCATCTTGCAAACCTTGTGTCCATTCCAAAAAGAAGGTTGCATGCCACATATAGCCACAAACACAATTAAGGAATACTTACCATCGTGGCCCAAAAACCAACTAAAGCACATCCCACATGGAACATTAGAGGTCCATTAATTCCCTAGTACCACATGTGGTATGGGGAGCCATATAGGATGTTGCTCTATGTTTTATTTATCACTTAACAAGGGACAACCATGCTACTCCAATGGAAAATCTACATGATGTTGTGAATCCTTTCTCCATTCATAACATTAATAAAGAAACCATTTTATTAAGATCTATTGTTGCATCCTTCAAAGGTAAGGCCTTAGAATGGTATCGATCACTTTTAGAGATGTCATTATTGATTGGGACCAACTATGCTAAGTTTTTCTCAATAGATTCAAAGAAAATGACAATGCTTCATCAATATTAAATCAATTAACAACCATTAAATGAGTCCCTATGGATATTCTTAATGAACTTATCATAACTTGATTGTTCCCAAATTACTTGAGTCCAAGCCGCCTTTGTGTATTTATACTATTCCACATCATATATAACTAGTCTAAGAAAACTTTAAAGTGATCTCCCTTGGTCAAAATTACTTATGGATTGTTCCTAATCCTTCTCCATATCCATACAATATGTTGGAAGTTATAAAAAATCTAATAATCTCTAAATCTAGGAGTGTTTTGGTATTTTGTGGAGTTGTGTGGTTTTGGCGGACTACTGAACTTCTTCCTCTTTTAGAAAAAATCTCTTTACTATCAATCTACATTAAAAGTTTACAATGTTTGTCGAATCATTTCCTTTAATTTTCCTTTGTTCTATCTATTTGTAGGATTTTAATGGACATTCGAACTTATGTCTCACCTCCTAACCTCCTATCCTCTTTTGTATAAAATCCCTACATGTTCTCAATTCCCTACTTTGCATATTTATAGAATTCTAATGGTCATCCAAACCTCCCTTCCCCATCCCTATGTCTCAACCTCCCTTCCTTTCCTTCATCCTCATAATCTTCTATTTCCTCTCCTTTGCAGACATTTGAGACCCTCATGTGGTTCTCTTCCTTTCTCTTCTTCCTCTCAACTTCATTCATTCTTCCTTGCTCCCAATTCTTGCATTCATTCTAGGTTCCCTCCTTGCAAAATTCCTTTACACCACTCGACTTCATCTATTTCTTCCTCCACTTCCTTTTGCTAGTTTCACATGTTTTTCTTGCATCCTTTTCATCTAGTTACAATTTTTCAATGGAATTTTGTACTGTCATCCCCATGTCCATTTCTCACCTCCATTCCTACAATACAGCTTGAGAGCTCTAGTCCTTTCACTTTTCCCTACATTCTCTTTGATTATTTTCTTGTGGATTTTTATCGAACACCTAGACTTCCATTCCAATGTCTCATCCCAACTTCCACTCTTGCATCTAATTCCCACAAAAGTTCTTAATGATAGATTGTTATTCTTTTCTTCTATATAGAGTTTAATCTAACTTTTAGACATCTAGTTGTCCACTTGGACATCTCATCCTGATGTCCACTTCCACATTTATCTCTTGTATTTCTCCATATTGCCCCATTTCATAATTTCCTTTTGTGGAGTTTGAATGGAATTTTTGACCTACTTTGTTAATTCTACTCCTAACCTCTAGTCCAACATTGAATCCTCACATTTCCTCTTGTTCACCACAATCACTTGTCAAATCTTCCAATGATGCCATGAATGACCCAACTGTATTCCTACAACTCCTCCATGAGTATTTTTTGACCTAAACACAATTTCCCATCTCAAGGGTGCAAATTTTCTTATAATATCAATAATGGAAGATGAGGTTGACCATGCTTTTATGAATGTAGTGTTTATTTTTAGCTCTTGATGGTTTTCACGCCTATTCAAGATCATCCATCTCATAGATTTTATGGGATTTTAGTTTCTTTTAAACCACATTTATGACCTCCAATTCTTGGTTGAATTCCCACAAGTAACCAAGTGACCAAACAAAATGTTCTATATACTTTTTCATTTATCATTAAAAAAATTAGTCATTTTTATATTTCCACATGATTACAACTACCAAGGATTTTGTATAGTTTCAATTTATACAAGCCCAAACACTTATAGAGAAACACATTTTGTAAATCATAAGGAGGTCATTATATTGTAAATGTTGCCTATAACTAAATGTCTCTATGGCTCCATTTGTAGTCCTTCAAGAAAATTCTTGCTTAGGGTTTCCTCTTGCCACAATTGTTGGTATGATTATAATAGATATTTGATGAATTCCAAAAACATTCTAGTTTATTGCAAGCTTTGTAATGTTCTCTTCTTTATTTCATATGGATTTCTAGGGTTTGGGGATGGATTATTAAAAATGCTTATTTGTTCAATACCACAATTATGGTGTATGTATATGAACAAATCATATTTTGTTATGATTTTAATGTATTGTTTCTCTTGGTAAACTAGAACTGTATAACCCAATGAATAAGATATTGGTCTTAGAAGTTAAAGATCAATCACTCTTAAAAGAAAAAAACATCATTCACTAGTAGTTTAGGAGTCTAGTATTAGTAGTTTTTTTGCACCTCATGATTCAATGATTTGTCCAAGGAAGCATCTATATCTAAGCCATAATAGTCCTCATCTTCAGAAGTCATATTTTTTCTACCTACATATTGCATTTGTGTAATGATTATTAGCTTAATAATGGTTTTATGTGCAATAGGTTACTCTTTGGTCTAGTGATAAGATGATATTTTCATGACCTTGAAGAATATTGATTCCTTGAGGCATGTGAACAAAGATTTTGGGAACCAACAACTTCAACAATAGATTATAAAAGATATGGCAGTGCATCCTAGTTGGGGTTCACCCTCCATCAAGTATGGCTTGTCTCTATTACATGAAGGCTACTGTTTATAAAATAACTGTGGTAATAAAAAATAGAGGAGGAAATAATCTCCTAAACCTATATTGAATTTCTCTAATCATATAAAATGACATGATATAAACTGGAAGGTTGGCACCCTATCCCCCTATGTCATTATTGCTCGATATTCAACTACCATACCAACATATGTAAATTGAGAGAATTTTTCCTCTACCACTCATGAACCCAATCCCTACCATATCTCAATAAAAATACAATACTGCTAAACCGTTAGCCCCATATGAGCTTAAAAATATGAGGAATTTTCTCTAGACTATGTCCAACGAGTTCATCACTCTTAAAATACATCAACACAATATGTAAAGACCCCCTATAAAAATAATAAACGTCTCTAAAGCTAACCATATAATAAATATTCCATTCAATATTATAGGCCATTACATAACAATTAGCCCTACCAACAGAAAAATATGTATAAATCAACTAAAATTCTTGTACATCATAATCAATTGGTGCCAATAGAGACATCATTGCAACAAATTCTAACCCCAATAGAGAGTTGATGTTAGATTAGACTAACTAAACTCAAGAGAGAAAATTATTGTATTGTGACTACTGTAAGGAAAATCAGATGCGGAAACAATTCTCCTAACATCAAAACCTCAAGGAAGAATGCAGATACACATTTAAATTTTACAATTATAGTCAAATTAAGATGCACATGAAAGAGATAACAGAAACAGAGTATTTGACAAACACATATGAACACCAGATATACGTGGGAAAACCCTTACGGGAGAAAAACCCACCACACCAAGAGAAATCACTTTGTATTACAGTAATGGAGATTACATACAAATATCAGACTTATCTTTCTGATGTCATATTACAACAACATTCACCATGAATAATCTTTGTACAGGAACCTACAAGTTACAGTCTTCACATAATAGAATTCATCCACTAATTCAATTCGAATTGTTCATCCAACTATTGATTGAACCAACCGAACCATCGAGCATTTGCAACTGCAAACTATATTCATGTTGTTCCCTGTCTGTCGAGCTTCCTCACAGAACTGCCACAACGGACTGACTTCCAATGGTTCCCATTCGGCTTCTTTGATTGGTTGACAACGAGCCACATCGGATAGTCTCCATTTGGTCAAAAGTGATCAACCTATATTGGCATGTCGGTGAGACACAAGAAGTGTCTCCCCGATGCCCAAAGGCTTCACCATCGATGTCGCCAAGATGTTACATCGAGCGCAGAAGACTACCGCTAAGACTTCCTCATGTTGCCAAGACCTCATACCGATGTTCTTCACTTGTATCGCTATCGCCAAGACTCATCGCTTTCAGTGAGATGTCATAACGAAGCTCCATAAGTCACATAGATGAGAGTTTTCATCGGCCAGACAATCGTCTTTCACCGAGACATCATATCGAGTCATTTAGGGTTACTCCAAAGCATTCAACATTCGGCAAGACTCAACCGCTATCGCTGAGACGTCACTCTGAAACCCCCAAACATACCGAGCGCCAAATAGTAGTCGGCAAGACTCTTGTCTATCGCTAAGATTTCACACCGAGATCTTTTATGTTACCATGAAGACTTCATATGTGTTCCCGTCAGTGAGACATTCAACGTTCGCTGAGATGTCTTCCCGAGACCTTTTGAGTTACCCTGAAGCCTCCAAGTGTGTCCCCGTCGGCAAGACCTTCGTCATTCACTGAGACGTCTTCCCGGGACCTTTTGAGTTACCTTGAAGGAATACAGTCATTGTGACATTCCCTCATCGATAAGACTTCTTACCGATAGTATTCCTTCCCATGAGAGTTTCCCCGATGACTTTAAACCAAACGTTGTCGACAAGACTTTAACACATCGCTAAGAGCTCATAGCGAACACCCAAGACTCTCCCCGATATCCGATAGAATGGCCTGTCGGCCAGAGATCTCCACGAGCGGTGAGAGGTTACAATGAACAAACTGTCACAGTGATAGGCTCCAAAGTAAAAGCGTTCGACGAGACTCCTGCAAGGTCACAGCGACCTAAATAATTTCAACAAGGTTACTACTGCTAGTCAGCCGGACATGATGGATGTCACACCGACTTTGCTCCAATAGAGGTTACAGCCTATGATGATTGAGACACATATTTCCAACAATCTCCCACTTGACGAAGATCACACAGGCACATCCAGAGCACAACAAAACTTACTAAAAATCATGGGCACTAAGGCCCATTGGTAACACACCACAGAACATGCATTGCTCAGCCCGTCAATGCATCTACAACATTCTCCAATTATCAACCTTTTCCAAACTGACCTTTCCATCCTCCACCATATCTCGTACAAAGTGGTATTGTACATCTATATGTTTCGTCACAGCATGGAAAGTAGGATTCTTTTACCAAACAAATTGCACTCTTGTCACAAAAAATAGTTATTTTCCATCAAAACCAATGTTAGGAACCACAAACATTTTAACCAAAGTAGCTTCTTTACAAGCGGGTAGCTGCCATGTATTTAGCCTCTATAGTGGACAAAGCGACTACAACTGCAGCTTACTCATCCAACTCACGCACCACCATTCAACATGAAAGTATATCCACTTGGTGGACCTCCTATTGTCAATGTCCCTTGCCCAATCAGAATCCACATAGCCTCGAATATTGAGAGTCCTCTGTGATTCAACCAAGTTCCATGGTAACACAAAGCAAAATTTGAAGTGCCCTTCAAATGTCAGAAACTCTCTTTACATCCCAATGTGTCCTTCTAGGATTAGTCATAAAGTGACTAAGAACTCCCACTACTTGGGCAATGTCGCCTTGTATGACCATTGCATACATAAGGCGCCAACCACACTAGCATAAGGCACAATGGTCATGTCCTCCATCTCGATTAGGATATTTTGGGTCTTCAACAAATAGCTTCATTCCCTGCAAGGCTGGAACAACTAGCTGCTTGCAATCATTCATGCAAAATCTCTCTAGAAACAGTCCTGATATACTTACTCTGACTGAGCCAAATTTTTCTACAATTTTTGTTCCTGGTTATCTCCATCCCTAGAATATACCTTGCTACACCAAGATCTTTCATTTCGAACTTAGCAGACAACTGAGACTTAAGATCAGAAATCATTAGCTTACTATTGCCTATGAATAGCATATCATCAACATAGAGTGCAATAATAAGAACTTGATCACTTTCAGCTTTATAATAGACACAATGATCAGATTTTTATCTCACAAATCCCAAAGACAATACAAAAGTATCAAATTTATGGTACCACATTCTAGGTGACTACTTTAACCCATACAAAGACTTCTTTAATTTGCAAACCAGTTTCTCTTTACCTTTTTCAACAAAGTGCTCAGGCTGGGACATAGATTTCTTCTTCAAGATCACCATGAACAAATGTTGTCTTCACATCCATCTGTTCGACTTCTAAGTCATACGCTGCTACAAGTGACAAAAGAAATCTGATAGATGTCAGCTTAGCTACAGGAGAGAAAATTTCCCCATAATCAATTCCCTCTACCTGGGAATAACCCTTTGCAACCAATCTCACCTTGTACTTTTCCACACTGCCATCCAAACCAATCTTCTTTTTGAATACCCTTTTGCAGCCAATAGCTTTTTTGCCTTTAGGTAATGGCACCAAACTCCAGGTTCCATTCTTTTCTAATGATGCCATTTCTTCGTTCATGGCTTCCAACCAAGAGTCTGAATCAGACATTTTAAATGCCTCTTTTACAGTCCTAGGCTCATCAATGCTAGAAATTAAAGCATAGGCACAAGTAGAATCTATCAAAGAGAACTCATACCTATCAGGTTGTTTTTTCTTTCACGGGTTGACCTCCTCACTTGCTGAGTCTGAGGTTCTTTTTCAGAACTTTCAGAACTACTTGAGCTCTCCTCAGTTTCAGGTACATTTTAAATTTTCAATTCCTCTTTCTCTGGTGTAGGAGGAATTCCAACTACATACTTATTGTTTTCTAACTTTGCTGGCAGATCTAAGGTAGAAGGTTTCAGCTCACAAAAGATTACACTTCTACTGTATACAACCTTCTCTGTATCAGGATTCCAAAGCTTGTATCATTTTATGCCAGTGCTATAGCCAATAAAAATACATTTGATAGCCTTGTTCTCCAACTTAGATCTTTTCTCATATGGCACATGAGCATATGCCTCACAACCAAAAACACGAATATGTCTTAAAGAGGGATTCTTACCAGACCACGCTTCCAAAGGTGTTTTCTCAACAAGATCAGAATTTGGAGAACGATTAATTAGGTAACATGCAGTAGATACAGCCTCAGCCCAAAACTTCTCCTCCAAGCCAGCCTCTGAGCATATTTTGTGCTCTCTCCATCACTGTCCTATTGAACCTTTGCAACTCCATTCTATTGTGGAGTATAAGGTGTAGTCTTATGTCTTTTAATCACATTGTCTTTGCAATACCTCTCAAATTCATCAGAACAAAATTCACAGCCATTATCAGTCCTTAAGCATTTAATTTTTCTTCTAGTATGATTTTCTACAAGGTTCTTAAATTCCTTAAACCGACTGAACACTTCTGATTTACTTTTCAAAAAATAAATGAATGTTCTTCTCGAATAATCATCAATAAACGATACATAGTATATTGATTTAAACAAAGAAGGAACATTCACTGGACCAAACACATCTGAATGAATATAATCTAGCAAACCAAAAGATTTATGAGGACTGGAATAAAAAGAAACACGGTGTTGTTTTCCATATATACAGTGTTCACAGAATTCAAATTCAAGGTTACAATCTTCAAGCCCTTCAACCAGGTTTTTGTTCTTCAAGGTTTTTAAACCTTTTTCTCCTATGTGGCCTAGCCTATGATTCCAGAGCATAGTCTTCTCTGCTGGAAGTTTTACTTCCATAGAGTTTACATAATTAGGGATATTTTCCTCTTTACCTCCACGAGTATCTTTCTGTGACTTTACAGAGACACTGTTACATTGAACAACCTATGCATCCAGCTTGTATAGGGTACCAATTCGAGCACCTCTAGCCAGCACCATAGAGCCTCTAATCATCTTGCAACCATTTCCAAAGAACATGAATTGCACTCCAATATCATTCAGCATACTTACAGAAAGTAAGTTTCGAGCCAGACCTGGTATATTACATTATTGATTCCCTTTACTCTGCCATCAGGAAATTGGATTCTGACTCTTCCATGACCAACTATCTCCAAAGTTGAATCACATGCTAAGTACACCTTTCCACCATCGTATTCTTCATACTTTGTGAACCAGTCTCTATGAGATGTCATGTGGAAAGATGCTCCAGAATCAATCAGCCAGACATCATCTGATGCCTGTGTAGCCAAGGCTGCAATGAAGGCATCTACATTACTATGAGAAGAATCATTGTCGAAAGAATACTTCTTGTTCTTCTTCTTATCCTATTTACAATCCTTTCAGATATGACCAAGTTGCCCACAGTTCCAACACTTCACCTTGGACTTCTTGCCAGGAGACTTTGATCTCCCCTCTGATTTCGATTTAGACTTCTTGTCCTTCTTCTTGCCTTTCTCTTTTGACCTTCCTCTAACAGCAGGGGCCTCCTTCACCATCTCAGAAGATTTCCTTCTCATCTCTTCTGATAGCAAAGATGCAACAACATCTTCCATCTTGAAACTGGATGTTGTACTCCCAATAGCCATCACCAGATGATCCCAAGAGTCTAGCAAAGAACACAACATAAGCATACAGTGATCCTCTTCTTCAGTCTTCACACCAACAGATGTTAACTATGCAATCAACATGTTGAATGTGTTCAAATGATCAGCTACAGACCCTCCTTCCTGCATTCTCAAACTATATAGCTTCTTCCTCAGGAATAGTTTATTCACCAAGGACTTCCCTTGATAAATAGATACTAGTCTCTTCCACAAGGAAGATGCAGTCTTCTCTTCATGCACATTCAGAAGAACGGAGTCTGCCAGACAGAGCCTTATTAGCCCCTTAGACTTTCTATCTGCAAGGTCCCAATCTTCTTGCTTCATGCCTGTAGGCTTCGCTCCAAACACAGCAATCCAAAGATCATGATCCACTAAGAGATCCTCCATTTTGAGTTTCCACAACTCAAAATTGCTGCCATTGAACTTCTCTATTTCAATCTTTCCTGACGTGCTAGCCATCTCAATTTGTAATTAGAAATTGACAAACTTCTACAGGACTCCCACTGAACAGAAATTGACACAAAAAACCCAATGTACCACAAGGATAACACAACTGGCCAGGCTCTGATACCACTTGTAAGGAAAATTAGATGCTGAAACAATTCTCCTAACGTCAAAACCTTAGGGAAGAATGCAGATACACATTTAAATTTTACAATTACAGTCAAATTAAGAGGCACATGAAAGAGATAATAGAAACAGAGTATTTAACAAACACATATGAACACCAGATATATGTGGGAAAACCCTTATGGGAGAAAAACCCACCACACCAAGAGAAATCACTTTGTATTACATTAATGGAGATTACATACAAATATCAGACTTATCTTTCTGATGTCATATTAGAGCAGCATTCACCGTGAACAATCTTTGTACAGGAACCTACAAGTTACAGTCTTCACAGAATAGAATTCATCCACTGATTCAATTTGAACTGTTCATCCAACTGTTGATCGAACCAACTGAACCATCAAGCATCTGCAACTGCAAACTATATTCATGTCGTTCCCTGTCTATCGAGCTTCCTCATAGAACAGCCACAATGGATTGATTCCAATGGTTCCCATTCGACTTCTCTGATTGGTCGACAACAAGCCACATTAGATAGTCTCCATTCGGTCAAAAGTGATCAACCTGTATTGGCATGTCGGTGAGACACAAGAAGTGTCTCCCCGATGCCCAAAGGCTTCACCATCGATGTCGCCAAGAGTTATCCTTATCGCCAAGATGTTACATCGAGCGCAAAAGACTATCGCTAAGACTTCCTCATGTCACCAAGACCTCATACCAACGTTCTTCACTTGTATCGCTATCGCCAAGACTCGTCGCTTTTGGTGAGACGTCATAACGAAGCTCCATAAGTCACATAGATGAGAGTTTTCATCAGTTAGACAATCGTCTTTCGCCGAGACATCATATCGAGTCATTTAGGGTTACTCCAAACCATTCAACATTCGGAAAGACTCAACCGCTATCGCTGAGATGTCACTCTGAAACCCCCAGACATATCGAGCACCAAATAGTAGTCGGCAAGACTCTTGTCTATCGCTAAGAGTTCACACCGAGATCTTTTATGTTACCGCGAAGACTTCATATATGTTCCCATCAGCGAGACATTCAACGTTCATTGAGATGTCTTCCCGTGACCTTTTGAGTTACCCCGAAGCCTCCAAGTGTGTCCCCATCGGCAAGACCTTCGTCGTTCGCTGAGACGTCTTCCCGGGACCTTTTGAGTTACCCCAAAGGAATACAGTCGTGACATCCCTCATCGGTAAGACTTCTTACTGATAGTATTCCTTCTGGTGAGAGTTTCCCGGATGACTTTAAACCAAACGTTGTTGGTGAGACTTTAACACATTGCTGAGAGCTCATAGCGAACACCCAAGACTCTCCCCGATATCCAATAGAATGGCCTGTCGGCCAGAGATCTCCATGAGCGGTGAGAGGTTACAACAAACAAACTATCACAGTGATAGGCTCCAAAGTAAAAGCATTCGGCGAGACTCTTGCAAGGTCACAACGACCTGAATAATTTCAACAAGGTTACTACTGCTAGTCGGCCAGACATGATGGGTGTCACACCGACTTTGCTCCAATAGAGGTTACAGCCTGTGATGATTGAGACACATATTTCCAACAATATTCAACTACCATACCAACATATGTAAATTGAGAGAATTTTTCCTTTCCCACTCATGAACCCAATCCTTACCATATCTCAATAAAAATACAATACTGCTAAACCATTAGCCCCATATGAGCTTAAAAATATGAGAAATTTTGTCTAGACTATGTCCAACGAGATCATCACTCTTAAAATACATCAACACAATATGTAAAGACCCCCTATAAAAATAATAAACGTCTCTAAAGCTAACCATATAATAAATATTCTATTCAATATTATATGCCATTACATAACAATTAGCCCTACCAACAGAAAAATACGTATAAATCAACTAAAATTCTTGTACATCATAATCAATTGGTGCCAATAGAGACATCATTGCAACAAATTCTAACCCCAATAGAGAGTTGATGTTAGATTAGACTAACTAAACTCAAGAGAGAAAATTATTGTATTGTGACTACTTTGTGCCCCATTTTACCAACTCATGCCTTGTTAATTCTCATACCTAAGCCATCTCCCACAATTAACAAAGCCTAACCATTAGTTAGAGCAATCGATAACTTTTTACACAAAGCTATCCAAAATAAATTGACTACTAGGAACATATATTGGTGACTTGGAAATATTATGAATCATACACTTAAAATTAAATTTATAATTTATTAGGATTGAAACCTAGACTTGACCATCAAACAAGAGTGTTGGGTGAAAATTTTGTAATCCCTTTTACATATTACAAAACTTGAATTTTAGCCACAGTTATTAGTGACTCTGTTGGGGAGCTTCCTTCGGTCATTCTTTGAAACGATGATAAAAAAAACACAATTTAGGCTTCCATTACCTACAATACAAAATGAAAAAGAAGCATCAATATTTAATTTTCCAATGACATCCACTTCAAATATTGTGGCACTTGTTGGAGTCAAATGTATTGAATCTAGAATTGCTAAAGTAATGAGGTCCTAGCCAAAAAGAATTAATACTATATATCCTATAGTAGAGAGCTTATGTGTGCATTGGACACCTAACTTTATCAAAGCAAGATGACCTATGAGCTCATTCAATATAGTCGATCAACTCAATAATTTCATAGTTAGTGTGTCACTTTGGGAAGTGTTCTCTTCATGCCTAAAAAATGAAGATGATAGAAGAGTCTCTAAGAAGGAAAAGGTATTAGGAAAGTAAAGGATGCAACCCATGGACATAACAAAAGCAATCATGTTGCCGTCTATTGCCCTACAAATTATGGTAAGTGAGGCAGGTAAAATTAAACCAAAAGATTTTTAATTAACACTGGTCCATAAGGACAAATTAATACAAAAGTATATGGTGGACTCTTGTTCAAGTACCTTGGTAATGTCTATAAAGGTTGTGAAAGCTATTGATTTGACATGTGATCCTAAAAAAAAAGATTCATCCAATTAGATGGAACCTTAGTCAATTATGTAGGGATGGTCAATACTTTTCTCTTGTCCCCCTATGCATGTTTATCATCCATATTATTAACCTCAACCATATTAAACTTTTTGAATTCATCAAATAGAACATGTCATTAAGTTGATTCCTTTTTTATTATATTAGTCCTTTGAGTTGCATGTGAGACCTCCCTATTTCTTAGCTTGGTCAAATTTGAAATTTCAATGTCTACATCATCAAGTCTCATTCATGAATGCTCTAAATCAATTCATAGTGTTGAATTTCTTATCAAGTTTAAATCACCAAAATGTCATCATGTCACTAATGTCACAATTTGAGCCATAAAGTCTTGTCAAATATACATTCAATATGTTCAATAATTGAACAAACCTAGTGGTATAAATATGGTCTTTCTAATATAATTTGATATTGTAAGTATGTAAATTTAATTGATCAAATAACACTTAAATAAAGCAATTAAACAAGTAATTGATCAACTAAAAGTAATACTTCAATGAAATTTGATTAACACTAAATGATTCAAATTAAAATAATGAAACGCAATTCAAAGCATTCAAACTAAAACTAGTGTGCAAACCTCCCCATTCCATCGTGGATTTGAAGCAAATTTGGTGTGATGTGATGTAGATTGCTCAAACTCACCTAATCCATTGTTATTGCAAAGCAAATTGATAAGAATTCGAGTGAATGATCCACAAAAAACTCTCAAATTGATCAAAATTGAGTAATCAATTCAAGAGAGTAAGTTTCCATAAGATTTGTGAATCAATTAAATGGTCTACTATTTATAGAATTTGGAAATCATGATCAATGGTCAAGACGGAAAATGGCAATCAAGAGATGAAATCAAACGACAGATGAAGGCATAGATCAAGAATTGATCAAGTGGTTGATAATTCATGAAACATGGATCAAGGATTAGATCAATGGTCTAAAATCCATGAGAGACTCAATAAATTCCCTAAATTTTAGGAATTATGCTGGAGATATTTTGAGTTGGAGGGAAGAATTTGAATTCCAATTGGAGGAATATTCCATGAGACTATTCTTTTGATGATTGAAGAAGTTAGAAGAAATTAGTCAATTAAATAATTAAGAAATTACTTAATTGTGCAAGTGGAGAGAATTTAGGGATTTAATTAAACAATTAGAAATAATTTAATCAAAGTAAGATTCAAGACATTTAATTAAATAATTTGGATTATTTAATCAAATGAGAAGACTTAGGAAATTTAATTAAATAATTTGCATTATTTAATCAAATGAGATGAAAATTAGTGTGAAAGAGTGAATTAATCAAATAATATTAATTATTCGATTAATAAAGGGAAATGGTGAATTTAAGTAAACAATTGACATTATTTAATTAAATAGATGAACATAGGTGAATCAAGATAGAAATGGTGTTAGTAAAAGAAATCAAGTGTGCAATATACTCGAGATACTTTTAGATGTCTACATTTTCCCCTCTTTGAAGTGAGGTGCCTATTGCATTGCTTCAAAGAACTGATACTCCTCAAATCAAGATTTTTTTTTTTTTACTTTTTCTTGATGCCCCAATGTGCCCCAGTGGATGATAGAATGCTGGTATGTTGCCTCCTCGAGATATTAAGTAGAAAAATCTAATTTTTGGTTGAGCTCGAGACATTGTTATAGGAGTAGTTATGTTGCATAAAGGATGAAAAATAAGTCCTAAAAAGGCTGAAATACTAATGTGGATGGATAAAAATGCTATAAAAATGAGCTTGAGGGTCAAAACCGTAATTGAGGGGGGTATATATGCTCATTTGATGAAAAACCTAGCTCATTTGCACCCTTTGCTTTTGAAAATATTGAGACCTTAGAGAGATCTTTGTGAGTTGACTTGAAGCACCTGTTGTGATGGAGTTCGTTGTGCACACCAGACACTGAGCTGATGAAGTCCATGAGTTCCAACACCCTCTTGGTTTGGGTGGTCGGGTACATACCTTGAAAAACCTTCCTTGTACTTTTTCTTGATTAGCAAAATGTAGGTTAGAAATTAGAGAAACAAAAGTGTGGAAATTTGTTTTCACGCGCCTTTGTCACTGATGCCACGCCTTTGTACAAAAGTGTGAAGCTCTATAAACATGTGGATTCCCCAATTATGTCATTGTGCTAATGTAATTTCCTTGCACTTTTGTAATTTGCCTTTGTAAAAACCCTACGCTATTGTAAATTTGTAATAGTGTGCACTTTTTGCAATAAAGTTGTGCCTTTGTACATTGATAGTTGGGTGTTTTTGTATGAAAGCACACAAGTTTGTGCTTGTTTGAATTTTGACTTAGGTTTTCTACCTCATTTTTTGAAACTTGACATTGTATGTATTATGCATTCAGGTCGAGTTACATCCACTGACTTCCCACGAGCATAGGTCAGTTTTGTTGGAGCAAATGTTGAGCTTCGGTATAGAGGAGACCATATATTTTCATGCATTAGGTTTGTTCCATGTCTTACGCATTCCAAATATTTGTGTCCACTATGCCTTGATTATTATCATTGTGGAGCGATGGCATTCAGAGACCCCATCTTTTCTTTTCCCAATTGGCAAGGCCACCATCACCTTGGAGGATGTATGGTGCATTCTTAGGGTTCCTATTCATGGTCTACGTGTTGTATATGATACTGTTCAAGGTGTTCGATATTTTCTATGAGTATTAGGGGTGCCACAGGTTCAATTGGTGGAGGGTTAGGTGGATCTAAGAGCATTCATTAGTATTGCTTCTAACATTACTCTTGTGCTAGTTGGCCTGATTATGGGCATACTACTATTTGATAGATGGTCCTATCATTTCAATGTTGGATGGGGTGTTGTTCTTGAGAGGATGTTGGAGGATGGGACCCACTTTTCCATGGGTCCTTGTATTTTAGCCCATATTTATCATGATATGCACCAAGTAGTATATTGGGGTGGTGCAACACTATCTATAGTTTGCACCATGCTTTATATTTGGGTGTGGGAGCATATTGCAATGTTGTACGTTTTGTTTTCATTTTATGTCAAGTTGAGGATGATCCATTTGTATATAGATATGAGGGGATCCTGACTCACCACCACATGGGTGAGTTGCAGTACTAGAGACGTGTGATCAATGACATGACTGAGTTTGTATGGAGGCCATGGTTGGGAGTTGAGGCCTAGGATGATGATGTTGATTACCTTCCTTACTGCCATTAGACCAAATGGCTTAATTGATTAGACTACAGGTGTTAGAATTATGAAAAACATGAGCCACAGAATCGAACAATGAACAAAGACACCTTCCACACAAGAGATCTACAAACAAAGAATTGTAATATTCCTTGGCAAGAAAAAGCTACAGAAGCAAGAGTCTATCAAAATGATATGAAAGCTCGAGAGAGTAGAAGAGTGATAATACAATGAGGATTGGTTGCTATATAGGAGAAACCCTAAATGGTAAATGGATTAGATAATGACAAGTTTCAACATCACATGCGATGAGACAAAATGATCTAATAATAGCTCTCTAGTTAACATAGTAAATCACTCCTACGTTTAACTTAGGTGCATGAGAATAAATTAGATTAATAATCAATTAAAGATTAATTAGCTATTAGCTAATGTATGATTAATCTAACACCCCCCTTAAGATGAAATTAGGGAGTAGCTAAAAACCCTAAAAAGAGAATGCATGATGGGTCCCAAAAAAAAGGCCTAGTGAGGTACCCATGTACAAACAAAAGATCTCTCACAACTGGAGAAAAGGAGAAAACCACATGGGAAAAATTCCTCTCCAAAAGAGATAAAGTTGAATGAAGGACTAAAAATCCTCCAAATCAAGGTGAAGGACTGAAGAAGCCTCCAACTAAAACAATGTCCCAAAAACAAGAGGAACATGTAGAGCATTGTTGAAGCACAAAGAGGTTGTATGATGCTGTCGAATGATGACTGATATGGTGCTGAAATGAAGAACCTCCTTTGAAACAAATGATGATTAGGATCAAGATAACAATAATTTGCATGAGTTCCCACAACAACACTACTCGATTCAGATGGCAAATAAAGGCAAACATCTAGAAGTCAAAGATACAAATGCCAAGATCAAGAAGACAACAATCTGCATGAGTGCCCCTGATGAAATTACTCAAATGAGATGGAAAACAAAGGTAAACATCTAAAATTTGAAGATACAAATGGTACATGAATCTGCATGAGTGACCACAATGACACTATTCGACATGCAAGATGCAAGTCAAAAATATAGGTACCAATAGTTTGAAAAACATTGATCATGAGAGAGACAATAATCTACATGAGTGTCTCCAATGACACTACTCGAATCAAATGGAAAACAAAGGAAAACATCTGGAACTCGAATATATAAATAGTACATGAATATGCATGAGTGACCCTAATGACACTACTCAACATACAAGATGCAAGTTGAAAATATAGGTACCAGTAGTCTCTCATCAAATGAAAATGGAAGGTCACCTCTAGAAAATAGGAATGCAAAAGTGTCCATATGGTAAGTGCTCCATCTCACTGAAATGCATGTAACTAGTCGATGATGTATGTTCCATCCGAAAGTACATAGGAACAAGAACTAGATACATAGATCACTCAAACACGAAACTAAGGAAGCATTAGTACCAATAGTAGAAAACCCCCATAATGTTGAAAAAAAGGAGAGCCATGATAGGTACACTGAAATAGTGAGAAACCAAGAAGTACATGTAGGAGAAACAACCTACAAATAAAAGGGTTTGCAAACTAAGACACACACACATGAGGTAAGAATCACAAGGATTCAATATTGTCGTGGAAGGAAAACTCACTTGATAAAGGTGTGATGGAAAACCAAAGGAAAACATCAACCCCCATGGCACTTTATATCATAGTGCGAGTACAAAAGGCACAACAAGATGTGCAAAAATATCCAAAAATGTATCACCAAAATGGCACTTTATCTTAATGTGTCTACAAAAGAGAATGTGCATGAAAAAGATGTCTACAATGTCCAAATATGATAGAATACTACAAATACATGTAGAACAGCTAAAAATGAGTCATCCCATGTAAACAAGTTTTCAGGAGCTAAGACGTCCAAGTAATTCACTAGAGTGTGAAAAAAAAACAAATTGAATAAAATGTACCTGGAGAGAAATATAGAAAAAGTGCATGGATGGTTGTGAAGAGCTCTGAAAGACGGTCCCAATGCTACTGGAATCGCAAAAAATGGAGAAACTAGTCAAAAGTTATGAGCTTGGGACTAAAAAAAGAACCTTTGACTTCAATGAGTTGTAGAATGCACCAACAACAAAAATAGGTGATGAGACCAACACCACTAGAAAGTTGATGGAAACAACTTTCCAACGATATCTCATTTTCCAAAAAACAATATTGTATTCCCCAATTATGGACAAAAGAAAAAAACACCTCTTTTAGGGCACAAAGAGGGTTTAAAGGGGCCTAGGGTACAATTCATATGAATGATGTCATGCTAACGCCAACACAATGTCAGTGAATATTCTGTGGAATATTCCTTCTATAAAAAAAGTATGGTCCTCGAAAAAATGTGCCCAATTTTTTTCATCTACTAGGAAATGGGTGGTGGTCAAATTTTTTTTGTTCATTGGGATTTTCAAAAAATGGTGTAAAAAAGAAAGTTCGTCATATGACAAAAAATCCACTATCGGTCGGCTTTAAATCCATCGGAGGGGGGGCGTGGGGCTCACAGGGGCCTGCACAAGCAGGTACCTTGCAGGTACCTCATTGAATTTTTCCACCCAATAAAAAATTGAAATGCTTGCCTTTTTAAAAAATTTAAAAATAATAAATTAAAAAAAATCCTTAGAAATACCCAATGGCAAAATAAGGCAAATTTATAGTCAATTTTTTTTGAATTGGCCTCCTGAATGCAACCGAGAGGTCCTTTTTGTGCCAAAATGCTCCAAAATCATAGCTACCCTCCAAATCTAGAAAAAAAGCAACTACTTCAAACCCTTGCATATCTAACCTCAGGAATCCAAATCAGGCCAAACAAAAGGAAAATTTGACTTTCTTAATGGCTTTGAATCCAACAATGAGGTCTTTTTTGTGCCAAAATGCACCTAAAAAATGGACCACCTCCTAAATTTGAAAAAAAGAGAAAAGGGGATTCCAGATCTGAAGCCTGTAACCCTTGTTGAAGAAAAAACCTCATAAATTGAGAAGGGGTTCGTTGAATCGAGGCTCTGATACCATGTTAGAATTGTGAAAAACATGAGCCATGGGATCAAACAGCAAACAAAGACACCTTCCACGTAAGAGATTTGCAAACAATATATGCAATATTCCTCAACAATAAAAAGCTATAGAATGAACCTCAGGAGTCTTCAAGGAAAACAAAAGTCCTCAAAGATTGAGAGTTCTATCCAAAGGCATGAAAGCTCGAGAGAGAAGAAGAGTGATAATATAATGAGGGTTGAGTGCTATTTAGGAGCAACCCTAAATGGTAAATGGATTAGATCATGACAAGTGTCAACATCACATGCGATGAGATAAAATGATCTAATAATAACTCTCTAGTTAACATAGTAAATCACTCCTAACTTTAGCTTAAGTGCATGAGAATAAATTAGAATAATAAATCAATTAAAGATTAATTAATTATTAGCTAATGTATGATTACTCTAATAACAGGCATTGTTGAGCGATACCTTCCAAATCGTTGCATGAGATAGTTCGGGGAGACTCAAACCATTCCTCATCCAAAGTGCATGGCTACCTTTGCTTGCACTCATCAGGAGAAAAAACTTTGGGTTCAAACGCCTGACGTGGATGTAGCTACAACAGATTTTGATCAGCTTGTTCTAGTCTCGTGGGATTATGTCAAAGGCCCTATAGATGTCAACACTATTGCTAAGTATGACACATGGTTTGTGGCTAGGAGGCCGTTTATATTCACAAATCCAACACACATGCCCCAAAGATAGAGGGGTGAGTCTAGTAAGTTGAGGAGACAGAGATTAGCTGCCTGTTAGAGAGTCTTCAAGGTGACAAGGTATAGATACAGGAAACATATCAAGATCAGGATCAACATAGAGGTCCTGATGGACCACCTCCAATGCATGACCAGGATCAGTAGCAAGATCAACAGGTGGCACAATAGGCATCATTACCAATAACTAACACACTATGTATGATAAATTTTTTTTGTTAAAAAGAGGTACAGATCCTTGTATATCCAAACTAGCACACTAGGTATATATTGACACTAGTATTGGGATACATAGTGCAATGGGTATAGTTTTTAGCAATACGAGTATTAAGTCATTGTTTCCTTAGTTAGTTCAACACCTCAGGAAACCCCCCTCGGTCTTGAAAAACAAAAAGTGAAGGAGGTCTTATCCATGAGTTTTCATGAGATAAATCTAATCCAAATACATACTTGAACCACTTTATTTTGGACACATACATTCCAATTTCAAAGGGAGCTCAATATGAAGGTGAAGGTATTTTGGAAGTTGACCAAGATAAGTTATAAGAGAAAAAAGAACACAGGAAAATGCAATCACAAAAAAATGTATAGGGCCTCACAAAGAGAAAATCAAACATAAACAAAGAAATAAACAAAAATACCAAAAGTGATAAAAAAATCAAAGTTTTATGCCCAAAAGAATACTTGGAAACCAAGGCAAGAAGTTATGGTGCATCAAATTTCAAACATCCCTCCACAAATAAACTTAAAGAAACAAGAATGTTGGGTAAGAAAATAAATATCTAATGTAGGATGAGTCGACCATGTGTTTATGTGAAGTATAAAGTACTATAAGCAAAAACACATAATAGAAAAGAAAATTCAAGAGAAAAAAGAAGAACAAATCAATGAAGACAAGTATGATGATTTTTTTGGGAGAGGATAACCTTCTGGAGGATGATGATGATCCTCTAAGATTTTTTCAATGATACATGAGCATCACTATATAGCCTATATAATTATATGCATATATTATTAGTTTTCATGTTGTCTTTTTCTTGCTTGTTATATTTACACTTTTTCCTTTTGATTATTTGTTCTTTGTTGTATTTCACCTTCTATATCTTATTTCATGCTTACTTTTCCCCACTTGAGGGGGAATTTGTATTTCTCATTTTTTGATAATTTGACCTTCTATTTATTTTGATCTTATTTTCCTTACATTACCCTTGTGTTTGTCCATGTTTACCTCTTTGTTTACTTACTATTTTTTTCATTTCACCTTGTGCATCCTTTATCATTTGTTATGCTTGACTACTGATGCTTTTTTGATCCATGCCTTAATCTAGATCTTATGTGATATATGGGATAACACACAAGGTGACGACCTAGATGTGTTGTATGTGTGCATAGGAAATATGAAGCAAAGTAATTAGACAAAGAAGAATATGAGAACTAGAAAAAACTATATTATTAATTTGGGGATTTTGTACATGACACACTCTTGTAGATATGTGTGGTCTTGTATTTACAATGTCTAGATGCTAAAAATAAACATTTATAATTTAAATTTTCATGAAGATGCCCATTATCCTAGAAGTTGAATTGATTGGCCTTCTATGTATGACTATTCATTTTCCAACGGTTAGGATTTGGATTAAATATTGTGTTGACAAGTACTATTTCATGAATACATTTAGAAGATGTGTAGGAATATTGTGCAATTATTTTCAATGTCGTGTGATGCTCTACACTTAGCTTCAAACAACATGCCCTATAAGTGGTAATGCTTGAGAATGAAAGTGTAGTATGGAACACAATTTTTTTTATAGAAAAACTACATGAAATAGTCCTTGGTGCATGTGGATGGTGCATGATGCAAAGGGATGGCTATATGGCATTCCCTATAAGTGTTAATGCATGATAATGCAAGTGTGACATGGAATGCAGACAAAATTTCTAGAAACACTATATGAAATAATCCTTGGTGCTATGTGGATGGTGTATGATGAAAAGGGGTGTGCATGATCTAAGTTATTTTGAGTTGTGCAACATGGTTCTTGGCACTAAACAAGTAGTTCATGAAACAAGGTATTGTGGGTGTGTGGCATGGATCCTAGCGTTACATGTATGGTGCATGGTGTAAGGAGTTGTGCATTATAGTGTCAATGTATAATAATACATGCTTGTGTGGGGGTGCATGGATCATTTACCCATTATTGAAATAAAATGATCCTAATTGTATTGTGTCATGTCTCATTTCCCAGTCAATCCAAGTCTATACATATTAGGCTTGTGATTATGTATTCCTTGTTTCTATCTACTGTGTGTTTTCCATTCTTGAGTATGATTTTTCTTCCAATTCCACTCTCCTCTTCTTCTTGTTAGAGCTTTATAATTTCCCTTACTAGAATGTCATTCCTTGACTCCTAATGCCTCGATTTTATAGTACGTGTTGGGCTCAATTAATGGCCAGTTTTCTTTTACTGATTTATGTTTTTATGCTTTCATCTACTAAGTTTCATAGATATTCCCAAGACTATATATCTTTTATATACCTTTCATACACTTTAAATCAGACTTAAGTATGTGGAAATAGAAATGAGTTATGTTGATATATGCTTGTATAAATGCATGAATGTCTATGTGATTTAGTATGATTCTAATTTTAATTATGATTGTTAATAATGTGGATGCCTTAGGAATAAGACTAATATCTTGCATCAAGAAAGACTGTTAACCTGCAACAATAGGTTTTTTAGCCTGCAACATAAGGACTATGGACGGTTATAACGGAGAGGTCAAAGCAACCAAAGCATGACACTTCCAGAAGAGAACAAAGGTGATAATTTAATGATCAACTTGAGTCACCACATCATACTTTTTCTCACCAAATAGGACCACCAAGAGGAGGAGTCTATTGTTAGCAAGATAAATTTATGACATTACTATTCTCAGGAACACGCCTCTATCATAACAGCTAACCATTAGGCATAAGAGTTCTAAATTAGTTTCTCTACTCTTGTTTCATAGATATTTTCTATTATCAAACTAAGTCCTCTTCCTATCTTTGAGAAAGAGTGAACGACTACTTTATGAGTTTATTTTTAGTCCTAGAAGAATAAAACTCCTCATAGACCCCATATAGCGGGATCTGTTGTCAAGGAGTAAATCTAGTTGCTAGTTGCTAGTAGATCCAATTAATTATTGATAGTCAATTGTTTATCTATTATTAGTTATAGAAGTAGATATGTGTTAATGAATAATGAATCTTTAACAGATTCTTGTTGGATTGCATGTAAGAGTTCAAAGTTTATATGCAATAAAGGGAATTAGTTGATATCATGAATTGCTAAGTAAATAAGTAGGCGTTGACAACTTCTGTGGAAGTAATAACTCAAGCAAGGGCCACTTGAGGTATTGCTAATCCTATTCATTTCCTATTATTAGTTTAATTGATGCATTGTTGAAATTAGTTAAATAGATTCTAGTTAGATGCATGTGTTCTAATTCATGAATTCCATTCTACAATTTTGAATTAAATTATGTAGTTTCATGTTGGTTTCATACTCCAAAGGAATTGGCTAGAAATTAGTTTTTAACAATTGATAGTTATAGTCTTAAGTGTTAGGTACCTATAGCACAAGGTAACGGTTTATATTTATTTCCCTTGTTTTATGCATTTGCAATTCATTTCACTTTCTAGCTTTTGCAGTCTTTTGTACACATGTGATTGCCTATACACCATTGTGTAGGATATGTCTAGAGTCCATGAATGCATATATTGTGCTAGCACTATCTAAAGTTTACGAAATGCAACCTTGTTGAAAATGGAGATAATTATTGTAGCTTAATACTTTGTAAAACTATTATACTGTAGATCTAATTAAGTTTTCTTTGTTACAATTTCTTTATGGATGATTATCTATTTAATTCATTTTACCATTTGTAGAAGTAGACAGAAGATTATAGAAGAATAAGACCAGAAAATAGAAGTGACACAACATATACCGTGGAGAAACCCTTTCGGGAAAAAACTCCACCACTAGAATCAATAGTGCTTGTATTATTTAACCTTAGAACAAGATTACAATAATTCTTTATCAATCCTTGCTTGAGATGCTTCTTTTTCCTTCAACAATTCTTCTTCACAACCTGCAATAAAATATGATAAAACTCTCTTCAACTTGCTGCAATTTATAGACAATAATGAGCCTTGTAAACTCCAAAAGTTTAAAATTACAAAGCACGAGGCTTATCTCACAAAACCTATGCCTATTCTTTGCAAGTAGAGTTCTCCTGTGAAAAACAATGTCAAACCAAGTCCTTCATCAATTTGGGTATCCAAAATTGAAGTCCTAACTCAACGTTGATTACAAAGATATCTTGTAAGCTTCTCCTCAAAGTTGGCGCCCAAGAATGGGCCCACTTAACTCAGCCTTATAAAATATCTTATCATGCAAAAGTGTTAACTCCAAGATGCCAACTTGGGCGCCCAAGGTGGGTCCAAGTCAATATCTATTAACTAAAACATATCTCTCCATCATTCATGCAAACAGGATGCATGATTGATCATCCCCACTTAACTGAATGTATCACTTGTTATCTGTCATGCAACTGAAGACAACTGAACCATAACTGAACTAAACTAAACTAAACTAAACTAAACTGAACTAAACTGAATTGAACTGAACTAAACTAAACTAAACTAAACTAAACTAAACTGAATTGAATTGAACTGAACTGAACTCCACTCGTGTAAATATCAATTCCTAACTTCTAGGATCTTTGCATGCATTATTGAAGTGTTATCTTTATCCAACCAATTAACTTAACTCAAGGTGAGTTCCACCTTCCATGTGGGTGCCCCATGTGCTCTTATTTTGTAGGAGCTCTTCTTGGGCATCCCCACGTGTTCCTATCATTTTGAATTAATTACAAATGTCAATTTACATGTTCATTTCATTCAAAATTAATCTTTCTAATCCTAGTATTGGGGAACACTTTCCAAGGACTTAGGAGATACATGAAATAATGTTTAGGATTGCAATTAAATGGAATCCTATTCCCAACAAACCTCTTGTGAAAGATGAAATATTTAGTTAAGAATTCATTCTCTGAGTTGTGTTTATACCTAGTAGCACCAAGTCGATTAGAAATTAGAGAGGCTCTACATTTTTGGAACTATTGTCAGGGATGGTGCTAAGTTCAATATTTTCCTATGTATTTTCAATTCCTTTCAAGCTTTCATAGTTTAACAATTCTATTTTCAACATTCGGGTAATTAGGTTTTAGCCATCAACAACAACACAAGTTACTAAAAATGTGTAGGAACCATTGATCTAAAGAGTCACAACCATTATATGTGGAGGCAACGAGATGCTTTGGGAATATTTCTTCCCTCAACACTGCAAGAAGAATTAAAAGATACTGGTGAACAAAGTGAGTAGAATGAGGGAAACCCTAAAGAAGAATCATCCTTTACACCAATACCTACACCAACCATAGAGGAGACTTCTCGTATACATATTGTCACCATGGGCGATGCAAAAGTAGAAGATCCACCAAAGCATGTGACATTTGAATTCCCTATAACCAACTATGAAAGGATTGTTGCTTTGAAGAACATACCTCCTTTAGCACTTTCTGTCTTCTATGGATTGGTCACAAAGGATCTAGACACCTTTCTTTTCAAGTTTTATGTGCTATGATGAAGCTATGACTACACCATGGATGCTCACATACTCAAATTATTTCTAGCAACACTGAAAGATGTTGCTCTGTGATGGTTCATGGGGTTGAGAAGATATGTCATTCCCAATTGGAATACAATAAAGACAAATTTCCTGGAGAAATACCAAGATTATTACCAAGGAATATATAGAAAGAGGGATGACATCTTCAGGATGTCATAGCAAGAAGATGAATCTTTGGAAGATTACGTTGAGAGGTTTCAATTTTTCCTCAAGAAATCTCATCAAAATAGACTTTTTGATGAATCCCTGAAATTGGTATTATTAAGAGGAGTTCATGAGGATTGTATGGATTCCCTCAACCTCATTGGGGAAAGGTAAATCTCACAATTACCTTTTGATGAGATTTATAAAGCATGTAGAAACTATTCCAGGTCTTTCATCAAGAAAACAAGGGGAGATAGGGCCTCTTTTCTCAACAAATCATCTAATGGAGTGTTAAAGGTAGAGTTGAGAAATCTTCTATCAAACATGAAGGAGGAAATCATTAGACATTTTTCTATACAACTGGATACCCTCTGTATCAAGAAAAAGCAAGGAGTGGAGGAAAACCTCACAAAAAATTTCTCACATTGTCGCGAAAAGAAGATTAATTGCAACTGGAAGAAGCTAGCCAATATTGTCGAAGACAAGCAAGGGAAGCTAGAATATCATGCCCTAGAAGATGAGGATGATCAAGTGTTTTACATAGCTCAATGAAAACCATGGCAGCCAAGACGACGTATGCCCCAAGATCCCTTGACCTATAATATGTCTTTTCTACGTAATAATACAAATTTCCCAAATTAGAACCCTCAATCTTGGACCAATGTGCAAAAATCACAATGGCCAATGCCCCAAGCCTCCAATTGGAATAAACAATAGTAGGGAATGTGGCCACCACATAATTAAAAAGGATCAAATTATAATTCCCAATAGCCATTCCAACAAAACTAATGGGCACCATAGTGGTAAAGAGGTCAATAGTGGCAAAATGAAAATCAAAATTACTAGTAGCCATAACAACCGTTGCAACCACAATAGCAAGCTATAATTCCAAATCCAAAAATCGATGCACCAACACCACTAAGAGCATCTAAATTTTCAACACAACCTACACCTAACCCAAATAATAATCCTATCCAACAAGATTTTTCTAACAACACCATATAATCCCCACCTATGGGGTTGAGGGGAGTGATGTCCACCTAAAATCAAGGAAAATGATAGCTAGGACTTCATCTCCTCACATCACATAATTAACTGGTTAGGAAATCCTAGCAAAAACCATGGACAAACAAGTTAGGGAACCTGAATCAAATTAGGTCAACCCAACAACCATAATTCTAGAACCCTCATTCCTTGAGAGATTATTAGTTCAAAGATATCATTCATAAGTTGAAACTGATCTATTGGGATAGCTTGAGGATGTTTGCATTAAGATATCCCTCATTCAGGAAATCAAGGAAGTGCCAATTTATTCCAAAATAGTGAGAGAATTATACCTCAAAAATCTAGGTAGGAATTTTAAGAACCCTCATACTGTACATGTCCTAGGAAAAATTGCAAACATTATGTTGGGAAACATAGTTGTCCCCAAGTATGCGGACCTTGGAAGCCTTGTTGTGGATGTCAAGATTAATGACACTCTCATTAAGAATACCTTAATTGACCTTGGGGAAACCATCAATGTAATGAACAAGGAAACCATGAAGTTATTACAACTAATGGAGCTCAGAAATACACCTATTGTGTTATAATTAGCAGATATGTCTACAATAAAACATGAGAGAATCATAGAAGACTTGGTGATAACATTAGACTCATGGGATTACCCTGTAGAATTTATGGTGTTGCAACCTAAATCTAATATTGCAGGACATCTCCTCATCTTAGGGAGACCTTGGTTAGCTACTGCAAATGCCTTCATAGGTTGCAGGTCTGGTAATATGATCATGTCCAATGGAAATGTAACCAAGAAACTAGTCCTTTATCCACCTTCCCAACCACATGTAGACTTGGAGAAAATTGTTTGGACTACCCTAGATGAGGATGATCAATACTCATTATAGATGTTAATAAATATTGAATGCAAGATGAACTAATTACAAATATCATGTAGAACAATTATGGTAGGGACCTACAACAACATGATTGTTTAACATGCTTGTGGGACCCTCTATAAAACATAATCCCTGCTAATACACTTGAGTCCATTTCTTAAAATTTCCATACCTTATTGGCACATTACTATAGCCCCAATATAGTAGGTCTTGACATAACATATGTTAAAGCATCATCCTTGACTTTGGAGATTACACCAGGAAAGACACTAAATGTAAACAATCAACTGACTGTTGCACAATAGTCTTCACTGTTGAATGTGCTACAAGCACACACAATTGCATTTACATGGGATTACTATGATATGAAGGGTATAGAACCAAACCTATGCATGCACCAAATTTACATCAATGATGGCTACAAAATGGTTAGGAAATCCCAAAGGAGAGTGAATCTAGTTGTTTGTGATATAGTAAAATCAAAATTGTAGAAGTTACTGGATATAGGATTCATCTATCCAATCTCTGGCAGTTAGTGGGTGTCCCCACTAGTAATTGTACCTAAGAAGGGAGGGAAATGGAGAGTGTGTGTTGATTACCATGAGCTGAATGTAACAACTAGAAAAGACCACTTTCCCCTTCATTCATTGATCAAGTTTTGGATTCCTCAGCAAGGAAAACATACCTTGCCTTCTTAGATGGGTTCAATGACTACAATTAGATTAAGATAGCCCTAGAAGACCAAGACAAGACAACCTTTGCATGCCCTTGGGGTACATATGCTTACTCTATCTTTCCATTTGGGCTATGCAATGCACCTACCACCTTCTAAAGGACAATACCGAGCACATTCTCAGACTTTTCTCATGATTTCATGGAAGCTTACATGGATGAATTTAAAACTTAAGGGAATACCTATGAAGAAGCACTTGCTAATTTGGAAAAGGTGCTACAGAGATGTCAAGATCACCACTTGTCCCTAAGTCATGAGAAACACTTCTTGATGATGATTGAGGGAATAGTATCGAGACACTTTGTGTCTAATAAGGGAATCCAAGTACACCCAAATAAAATAGAGATAATATCAACACTACCTATACCTCAAAAATATAACGATGTCAAAAGCTTCCTTTTCCATGTTGGCTACTATAGAAGATTTGTATTAAATTTTAGTAAGATTGCAACATCATTGTTTGTTCTATTGTCTAAAGATGTAGAGTTTGATTAGACACATGCTTGTCAACATGTCTTTGAAGTTCTTAAGACAACACTTACAAAGACACCAGTATTAAGAGGGACAAATTGAGCATTACCTTTTCATATCCATATTAATGCTTCTGATTTTGCAATTAGAGCTATGTTAGGATAGAAATAAGTAAATCTAGAGTATGCCATATATTATATCAATAAGAACCTTCAATAGGTAGAGCTCAGCTACACAGTGATTAAAAAGGAGATGTTAGGAGTAGTCCATTCGATCACAAATTCAAACACTACATCATAGGATATTTTATATTCATTCATACAAATCATACAACAATTAGGTACTTGATGAAAAAACTAGTAGTTGGGGGTAGACTTGTGAGATGGTTGTTGCTCCTTCAAGAGTTTGATATCACCATAGTAGATAGACCCAGAAAAGAAAATGTGGTAGTAGACATTCTCTCCAGATTTCCAAAAAAAATCAGATGAGGATATTGTAGATGATTCATTTCTAGATGAGCACTTATCTTCCATTTCTCTACATATACCTTGGTATGCAAACATTGCCAATTATCTACTTGCAAGGAAAACACCATCTCATTTCTCACCAAGGGAGAAAAGTCATTTAGTTTAAAAGAGTTTTCATTATTCATGGATATCTATATATTTATTTTACACAGGTCTTGATAATATTACAAGGCTCGGTGTATCAAAGAAGATGAAGTCCTGTATAGGAGTGAATTCACATCCCTCTTGCAAATTCCCCTTTTACACCCTCCACCTTAGAAAAATCAAATCTGACCAAGTAATTCCACATCTTCATTTCGTACCCCATCCACTTGGCGCTTGTTTTTAGTGTTAGTGGGGGAATTTCTGTCAGGGACGCACACGTGGCGTGCGAACATCTACACAACATGCTACTGTCCTGTTATGCCTTGCATAAATACCCCATTTTGTTCTGGAACAAATTGTTTCCCCCTCTTTCTTTTTGCTTTTGTTTCCTTTTCCCTTGGTTTTCTGGTTTGGTCTTAGGAGTTCTTTTGTTTTCCTCTTGAGTTTGTTTTTGTTCTGTCTAATTTTCGTTCTACCTTAGCCGGAGTGGGGTTTATTTTTGTTATAATTAAGTGGAATGGTGAAAAATGATATATTTTATATGCTTCTGAGGACTAATGGAGACCTTGTTTTGCAGGATTAAATCATGCACATGATGATATTTCTCAAGGGGCTCAGTTGGAAGGCATCCCTCAATCCAGTTTGGCATAAAATTCCTCTAAGGAAGGAGTCAGCAAGACCTTCCAGATGTCTTGCCGACTGGCAATGTGTTATTCATTTGGGATCCACCGGTCGCCATGACATTTTAGTCACCGTAGGTTTTCATATGTCTCCCCAACATGTTGAAGTCTTGCCGACCGATTGTACACAAGGTTAGCATCGCCAAAAGATTTGCACTCGATGAAAGGTCTTATCGACCCATGATGTCTTGGCGAAAGGTTATACCTTCAGCGTAAGGTCTGGCCGAGGAGGTGAGGTCTCGGCGACAAAGGTGGCTTCGGGATAAAGTCTCACCGATAGGGTGGACTCTTGGCGAGGTGAAGCGACATCGGCATAGTGGTTTGAGTTCGCCATGAAGTCTTGCCAACTGGGCTGAGTCTCGCCGAAAGATGAAGGCCTCGGAGAGAAGTCCTGCTGACCGATGAAGGGTCTCGGCGAAAGGTCTCGCCGACTAAGCAAAGTTTTCCTGAAATGAAATGAGCTCTTGGTGAAAGGGCATGACTTCGGTGAGATGATATCGGTGTAAGATCTCACCGATCCGTTAAAGTCTCAGCGAAAAGGGGATGTCATCGGAAAGATCTCACCGAGAGAAATAACATCGACATGAAGTCTCACCGACAGGGTGGACTCTTGCCGAAATGGAATGGCGTCGAGAAAAGATTTACATTCACCATGAGGTCTTGCCGACCTATGGACTCTCGCTGAAATGAAATTGTGGTCCTCGGGTGAGCCCTCGCCAAAACAAAATGGCTTCGATGAAAAGTCTCATCGACTAAGCAAAGTCTCCCCAATAGTTGTTCAAAAGGTTTGTCTTCGGGGAGAAAGATATATTCGCCATGAAGTTTGGCCGAATGGTAAAGGTCTCGCCAAAGGGTTCTCCCTTCGGTGTGATGTCTGGGTGATGGCGATTGTCTCAGCGACCACTGTGGATATCGATATAACTTGTGCAGCTCAACATAAGGTCTTGCCAACCGTCGTGTGCTACGCTGATGGCTGCTATGAGGTATAATCACATCAGGGAGACACAATTAGTGTCTCACTGACATGTGATTTTGTGTGAACAACTTTTGACTGCCCGGGAATCTCACGTAGAATGTGTTCACCCAATCAGAAGAAGCTAAAGGGGTGGCCCACTGATGGTTTGACTGATTGACTTCCCCTGTGAAGAAGACCAACAAAATGCAACCGGTGTGGATCTACTCTGTGAATGAGCTGATGGATCGGCTAATGAACGATGGATCAGCTCAATGGACATTGGTGTGGAGATCCAGGGGGAAAATATGGATGTTGTCTCTCAAGACGGTCAACTTGCAGAAAGATCCTGAGCATAAGGAAGCCGAAGGAAAGAAGAAGCCGTCAGTCTCAGAGATAGCTGTGAGGTCTACTGGAAAAAGGAAGATCGGTATTAATGGTAATACTTTAGAGCATTCAAAGCAGCTCTTCAAGGAAGTTTGAAGATGGACACGGAGACAAGAAGTAAATGCTATAGCTGCAAAAGATCTGAGATCATCCCCGGAACAATCCTTCACCAACATGGACAACAGGGATTCACATTGAATGCAAGATTAACTCTATTCAAAAAGATCTGGAAGCTGACCCTTCTGAAGTTGGATATTTTTTTTGTAAAACCCTAAAACAGGGGCCAACGCATTTTTTGGGTACATTCTGTATATATGGCTTTTTTGCCTCTTTTGGTAGGGGAGGAGTTTAGGTAGAATTTTTAGAATATAGAGGCATAGAAGGAATTTTTTTAGAAACCAGTAGCAGTAGAGAAACTTGAGAGTAGCAGTAAAGTAGGAGTTAGATTCAGCATAGACAGTAATGTGTCCTAGTTTTCTCAGTTTAGATGGAAACAATTTGAAGACACGGATTTTTTGTACACTGGTGATTGTGCCAAAGTTGTAAATGTTGCTTATCTGTTTCACTAACAGTAGAAGCAACCAGATTTAAATCTACTTCATATTGTGTTCTAGAATGGTATTTATCTTGAGTTAATCATTTGATTTAAGAAGCTTTCAAGGAACGAAATCTTATTTTATGTTTTGTTTAAATTGTTAGTTACAATCTGTTGTTGAAGTTAGCACTATGAATGAATGAAGCTGCGTGTTAATCACAAGTTGATTTTGTTCTCCAGTTTTAGTTAGCAATTCCTTGAAAGGTAACAAGTCTGGTTAAGTTGGATGAATTATTATTCTCTTCAGTTCCAAAGCTTTGATCTATCTTTTTCTGTTTATGTAAAAACCCCAGTTAAAGTAGGTTTGAATTTATGCTTGATCTTAGAACAATCCACAACCTCAACACCAGCAGGCCCCTTGAACATTATAGTTCACATCAACCAATGAGTGAAATCAGCATAGTCGAGAACCGATTACAAAGACCTTGGGAGTTAAGATATCCATGTGTTATTCTTTCTCTTTTAGGAGAGCAGAATAGTGATATTCTGTTTAACTGTTGCTGTGCTATTCTGACCATCAACATGGAATTGGTGCTAGAAGGAGGGCCTAGAGGAGAAAACTGGATAATACTAGGTTTTTCTCATCAGAAAGGTCCCAGAGAGTTCTTCAATCAGCTGAAAATCCACCACCTTTGATAGAACTCAAGACCCCAACAAGACACAAGATTCACAAGACTGGGGCAACCATCATACCACCCTTGTCAGCTCCGCTTACTCCACCAGGATTTTCACCAATACCCCACTAGATTCCTATCAAACCACCACTGAATTCATCTCAATTGCCATCATAGCTGGTTCAACCCATCCAATAGCTAGCTCAACCACCACCACCACCACCAATGGAATTTTTTCATAATAATCCCTCTCCATTGGGGACTATTCCTAGGGGCTTTCATGATATTCCCAAGAATCCTAAGAAATTTTGTCCCAAATACATTCATGGTGAATCAAGGAGTGCTGAAGAGCACATACAAGCTTTTAAGGATGCTTGTACCAGAGCTCATATAGCTCACCATGATGTAGTTTGTAGGTTGTTCCCTTATTCCTTAGGGGATATGGCGTACAACTAGTACCTAAATCTTCCTCAACGCTCTATTCTGAGCTGGACAGACCTAGAGAATGCTTTCATCAATCAGTTCAGAATTTACGTGGATCCGGCCATTTTGTTCCACCAATTTTCTACCATTAGGAAGGAGCTAGGTGAACCTTTTCCCTTGTTTAATACCAGGTTTCAATGAATGTATAGGAGATTGCAGGACCCCCATCTAGTTGTTGAGAATAGTTTCATCCAAGCTTCCTTTAGAGTTATAGACCCTTTGATTGGCTTATTCCTTCAAAGGACATATCAACCAGCATATATTGATTCCCTGTCTAAAGTTTATCATCTAGCCATTAAGCTGCAACAACAAATTAGTTCTCAACAAGGAATTTTGGGAGGGGGTTTTCCTTCAATAGGGTATCAGATGCATAGCCCAAACCATTTATTCAATACTATCCCAGGAATGTCTCTTTCCCATTATGGACCTATGTCTGAGTTGTAGACTCAATCTCCTATTCCATTCTTTGCTAATGGAGCTCCTGACTTCTTTCAACAATCACAGGCTCATCATAGTCTGCATAGTTATCATAATCAAACCGGAACACCAAATCATGGTGATCAACCACCTGTTGCTAAGAGTGTTGAAAGTGAAAAGACAATTCAACTCACAAATGAGGTAGATACCTTAAAGAAAACACTGTCTCAAGTCACAAATGACATGGCTCAGCTTAGATTGAACCCCTCTCAAAACCAAGGTAATTATCCTAATCAGAGCAGTAACAATCAGGGTAATTATCAGAGCAGCTATAATCACAACCAAAGGGGTTATCAAGGCCAAAATTCCCCTAACTAGGGCTATCAAAATCAAAATAGAGGATATAAACAAAGGCCAAACAACAACTGACAATGGAATACAAGGCCAAACAATGGTGGAGTTCCTCACAATTATCAAGCTAATGAGGAAAGGTCACATACCGCAAATGTGGCTGACCTTAATTTTATGACTAACTGGCGCAGGCTGCATGATACTACAACCCATTATGAGGTAAACTGCCCTTAAATGGAGAAAGTTGTCAAGATGGCATAGTCAGATGCCTAAACCTTCCAAGGTAATTTAAACAAAGAAGGTGGCTCAGTAGATACAACAATGACTTATGACCTCTTTGAGGAGGAACCTTCATTCCCAAGGCAAGATGAGAACGAACTAGAGGAAGATTCGTATGATGCCCAAGCTTTTCAGAAAAAGGGAGGACACTTCCTAAGAAATCAGAATAAGGGTCCATTCACTACATCAGCACCGCCTAATCACATGGTGCCTCCGAATCAAAGTGCTGATAACAATCCTCCTCCACCAAAAGGCCCACCTGACTTCCATAATAAAGGTAGTTCACTTGGGGTTGTCAAAAGTCATGCAAGTTATAACACAGAGTTTGATATTGTTTCTGAGTTGCAGAGACAAAAAACCTCTTTATCATACTTTGACATCCTAAAGTGGTGCCCTGCTCAACGAGAGATAGTGCTGAAAGATTTGGAGCAAGCTGATAAATCAAAAGGGAAAAACAAGGTGGCACCTGCTGCAGATATGAATGCAGCTTTGTACAGAAGCAAGGTAGGTACCCCACCATTTCTTCTGAGTTTAAGAATCTGTGGGAAGAATCTACATAATTTCCTGCTAGATTCAGGGGCTTTTGGAAATGTTATGTCATTCTCTGTATGCAAGAAATTGGGATTGAACCCTATCCAAACAAACAAGGTCATCCCGCTTGACAAAACGGAGGTTAATGTAGTTTGAGAATTGAGAAATATACATGTGCAAGTAGGGTCTGACCCTATGATTTTAACCAACATAGATATTCGAGTAGCGGATATTCCCGAGACTTATGGTATGCTGTTGAGCAGAGATTTGATGAAAAGTATAGGGGGATATCTCTCTCTAGACTTTTCACATATGTGGCTACCATGGAGGGGAATGCCCACGCAGATTAGGATTGAAAGTGAACCTCGCCTCAAACATGTCATCACTGAATATGATTGTCCCAATGAGGTAGCTTATTTTGAAACCGGGATAGGGGTTTACAAAGGAGAGGAAATTTTGACCTTTTTAGTTCTTAATCCTGAAGAATTATCAATACAAGGTTCCCCTGATCCCATGATTAATGAAAATCAACAGGCATTGATCAAGAAGTTGTAGCATGATCAGCTGGTCTTAGGGGAAGATATCGATTTGTAGAGTCTTCTACTCCCTAATTGGTGCAAGGTACACTACCAGAGTCATTCAAAATTAACTTGCCAACCCTGCATCAACATTTTAAATCATGTTTCCCAAGCTGAGGAAACTAGCCCAAGTCACCTTGAGACCGCTGCAGATCACTTCTCATTTGAAGCCAAAGAAGCAATAATGTTAACCAGGGATAAGATACCTTCAAAGGAAGTTCCTTCTCAAATTGAACTTACCCCAGTCACAATACCAGACCAACATATTTATGAGGAACTTATTGAACACCTCTTGCCAATATTTGACGCAAAGGATCAAGAGCCCCCACCTATGGCTTATCTTATCCAAACTCCCACAATAACCTCAAAGGAATCAACCCTAGCTCATGATCAGCTGTGGACCCTCACGTTTGATAGATCCAAATCTAAAACAGGCTATGGTGTTGGGATTGAATTAACCAGCCCAAAAGGGAAAACTTTCTTTGCTTCTTATAGGTTGCAGTTTGGATGCACTAACAACGTAGCATAATATGAAGCTCTAGCTCGGGGGTTGATGTTCGCACATAAGAAGAAAGTCACTACCTTGATGGTTAAAGGAGATTCAGAAATAGCTATCAAGCAAGTGCGCAGCCAATGAACATGTCATAATAGAAGGCTGGTAGCTTATAGAAATTGGGTATGGAACCTGATTGAAGACTTTGATGCTTTTGGGATTATTTTAATCCCTAGAGAAGAGAATCAGATAGGTGATTCATTAGCTGTTGTTGCAAGTAGCCTGGAACCCATGCAAGGCTCCAAGCTTAAGAGATTTTCAATAAAGTTAATTTCCACCCCGGTTGTTCCTGATAATGTCATAAATTTTCAAGTCTTTGATGATGATCGACATATCCTTGCTTTTCTAGCAAGTTCAAATGTTTTTGAAGGGCAGATCATTGATGAGTCCAACAGGGATCAAGGAGATTGGAACCCTGAAGATTGTGATACAGAGGGGGTCCTCAATTTAAAGGGTAATAGCATTCCCAAGGGAATGGTGGCTTTAGAAAGAATTTTTTATTCAGACCCAAGGGCTCGGGAAAAGATATTAGCTGAAGATAAAGTAGGTGAATATGAAATTGTTAACCTAGCTGATTCTGGCCTCGAAAGAAATGTTTACATAGGGAAAGATTTCCCTGAAGCAATCAGAAAAGATATACTGAGGGCATTGAATAAGGAAATTGCTGTAATAGCCTAGGGGTATGAGGATTTAAAAACATTTGATGCTTCTGTAATGACTCATACCATTTCTCTGAAGCCTAAAGCTAAGCCATTTCGACAGAAACAATGCCCTGTCAATGCCCTGATTGAACCATTGATCTTCAAAGAAGTTCAAAAATTACTTTCTGCAGGAATAATCTTCCCTGTACGACATTCAACATGGGTGGCTAACTTGGTTCTAGTCCATAAGAAAAATGGAGAGATCAGGCTGTGTGTAGACTTTAGGAATCTGAACAGAGCTTCAGAAAAGGACAACTACCCACTCCCTTCATTGGATGAAGTCTTGCAGACTGTCAATGGGTCTCAGATGATATCATTCCTGGATGGTTATTCTGGATACAATTAGGTGATGGTTAACTGTGAAGACAAAATGAAGACAACCTTCACTACTAAGTGGGGAACATTTGCTTACAGAAGGATGTCATTCAGTTTGATGAATGTTGGGGCAACCTTTCAGTGTGCCATGGACGTAGCATTCAAAGATCTGATTGAAAAATGCATCATCATCTACATGGATGACCTGACAGTGTTCTCTAAAGATAGACTGAACCACGTCGCAGACTTGGCTAGAGTTCTTGAAAGATGTATCTAGTATGGTGTCTCCCTGAATCCTAAAAAGTGTGTGTTTGGGGTTTCTGAAGGGAAGCTTTTGGGACACATAATCTCAGAAAGAGGAATATCGATCGATCTAGGCCGAGTTGAGTCCATTCTGAAGATTGCCATGCCAAGAAGTAAGAAGGCGATGAGATCCTTCTTTGGAAAGATTAACTTCGTGAGAAAGTTCATCACAGGCTTTGCAGAAATTGTTAAACCACTTAATTAAATGATGAAGAAAGATGCCAAAATAGAGTGGAGTAGTGAGGCAAAGGCCGCGTTTTCACAAGTCAAGTGATTCATTTCAGAAGCGCTCGTTCTCACCAGCCCTGACTACTTAAAGTCATTCTATATTTATTCTTTTGCCTCTGAACACTCGTGTGCAGCTGTCCTAACTCAACGAAGAGAAGAGGGAGAGGAGAGGCCAATTGCCTTCATGAGCTCTTCATTCAAGAATGCTGAAATAAAATACCTACCTCTTGAAAAACAAGATTTTTCGCTGGTCAGAGCTTTCAAGAAGTTCAGACATTACATCCTCTGAAGTCAAATTATTGTTGTAGTTCCTGATGCTATGTGAAGTCTCTACTTATGCAGAGCGAGCTGGGAGAACGAAGAGGAAAATGGATGGCCATTTTGCAAGAGTTCGACTTGGAGATACGCCCTATGAAACTTGTTCGAGGTCTGGGCCTGTCTAAGTCCATGGCGAGTGCTGGTGACAACATTATTTGCCAGCAATACACAACTCGGTCTTTCTCCAACAACCCTTGGTATGTTGATATTATCTATTTCATGCTCAACAATCGGTGCCCACAGGGAATGAATACAACTCAGAGGAGAGCGTTGAGAATGAAGAGCTCCCATTATATGCTCAAAGGAGGATTGCTATACAGGAAGAATTTTGAGGGAGTTTACCTACGATGCCTTGATCAGCAAGAGGCTAAGCATGTAATTACTAAATTTCATGGGAAACATGGCACAAGTCATGGGTCTGCAGATTCGTTAGCACATTAGATCCTCAAATTGGGTTACTATTGGCCATGTGTGTTCAAAGATTCCCATCAACATGTAAGAACATGTCACATATGCCAAATTTCTGCATCAAAGGAATGCCACCCAACCATGCCTTTGTAGCCTATTTATGAGGTAAGACCATTTTCCCAATGGGCGCAGGACTTTATTGGGGTAATTAACCCAAATTATTTTGCAGGACAGAAATTTATTTTGACTGCCACTGATTACTGCACGAGATGGACAGAGGCTATACCTTGTAGGAATAGTACAACAGAGGTAGTGATCAAGTTCCTCACTTAATGCATCACAACTAGGTTTGGAGTACCCTTCGCATTGGTATGTGACAATGGCTCTTCCTTTTCTTCTGTTGAGTTCATTTCGTGGGCTTATGATCATAAAATTGTCTTAAAATATTCTTCAAACTATTACCCACAAGGAAATGGAGTTGCAAAATCAACCAATAAGAATCTCTTAGAGGTAATTAAAAAATTGTTAGAAAACAATCCTAGGGACTGGCATACCCAGCTAATATTCGCGTTATGGGCAGATAGAACTAGGATCAAGGTTGCTTTAAAGACTTCACCATTTAAACTAGTGTATGGATAGGAGTTTGTGTTCCCTATTCACTTACAAATACCTATCCTTGAGTTCATGCAGAAATTCTACTCCAGTGATGATAGGATAGAAGTAAGATTAGCTACCTTGTTGAAATTAGAAGAGCAGAGAGATGCCACCTTGTAGCAATTCTTTAGACACCAGGCTGTTGTCAAATGTTGGTTTGACAAAAGAGCAAAAATCAAGGCTTTCAGAATATCAGACCTTGTGCTGCTATGGGATAAAGCTAGTGAAAAGAAGGATAGTCACCAGAAATTTGATAAGCTTTGGTTAGGCCCCTATCAAATTGCTGAGATCCTAGGAGAAAATGCCTTCCAGCTGAGTAGTCTAACGGGAGAACCTGTTCCATTGCCTGTCAATGGACAGTTTCTTAAACATTATTTTGGGTCATGAATTTTGGTATTTTTTCTAGGGAGTGCATTTCTGTAAGTATTTTCTATTTTTCTGTTTGTAAATCATTTTCTATTCTGTCTGTGAATAGTCTGTTTGCTTCTCTATTTGTAAAAAGTTTTGTTGTCTGTTTGTTTGTTCTTTCTTTCTGTCCTTTCGTTTCCTTTACTGTTTGGTTTCTGTCTTGTTTGTTCTTTGGGGTTTCTCTGCTCTTTCCATCTTGAAATGGTGGGTTGTTATCTAAAGTATACTTTGGTTATTAGGAGAGAAGTGGTTTAGATATTTTCAGGTTTTCTAATTGGGTGATTTTGTCCTAAATTTGTTGTTTTATGCCCATTATCAATAAGATTTGTGGAAAGTCTTAAAAAGAAGGTGCAAAGTAAACAATCTTCATTAGTTACCTCTGAGTCTGTCACAAATCATCAAGATCATCTCCCTTTATAATAGTATATTTGTCCTAGGATGATAGTGTCGCAAGATTTGAGTGAAAATTTTGATCTCCCAAGTGTTGTTATGAGGTCCATGGTAGTTTTCAACCTAGAACAGATGTTAAACATCTGACATGTTGAGAAAAAATTGAACGAAATATCTAAAACTCCAAGAGAAAAAAAAAGAAAAGAACTATCTAAAAAAGGAAAGGAAGACTTAATATGAATGGGTGATTCCAATATCTCTACTGGGGTTATGGACGCCTGACTGGCAGTAGAGCAATGCTATGAGAAAACTAGAGGTATCTCCATTGGGGTTATGGACTGACTGGCAGCGAAGCAATGCCGAGGATATCATTACACAACAACTAAAGGGAATCAACTCATGTAGTTCAAATCTTGCACATTGTTGTTCAAAAGATGAGGAGAACTTTATAAAAGGATGATGCACCATCAAGCACACACATAGATTCAGGGGTAGCCATTGTTGATTTACATTTGAGATCCTAGCTCAGCCTTGGTTGTTAAAACTGACCCAACTGGAGTTGTGATGTTCATAAACCAGGAGTTCTGGGTAGCTGAATCCTTCAGTTTCTTGAAAATGGTTAAACCATTTTCCCAGCCGATTCGCCATTTGTTATGCCTTGCATAACCACCCCATTTTTTTCTAGAACAAATTAGGCCCCCCTCTTTCTTTTTGCTTTTGTTTCCTTTGCCTTTGGTTGTCTAGTTTGGTCTTAGGAGTTCTTTTGTTTTCCTCTTGAGTTTGTTTTTGTTCTGTCTAATTTTGGTTCTACCTCAGCTGGAGTGGGGTTTCTTTTTGTTAAAATTAAGTGGAATGGTGAAAAATGATATATTTTATATGCTTCTGAGGACTAATGGAGACCTTGTTTTGCAAGATTAAATCATGCACATGATGATATTTCTCAAGGGGCTTAGTTGGAAGGCATCCCTCAATCCAGTTTGGCATAAAATTCCTCTAAGGAAGGAGTCGGCAAGACCTTCCAGATGTCTTGCCGATTGGCAATGTGTTATTCATTTGGGATCCACCGGTCGCCATGACATTTTAGTCGTCGTAGGTTTTCATATGTCTCCCCAACATGCTAAAGTCTCGCCGACCGATTGTACACAAGATTAGCATCGCCAAAAGATTTGCGCTTGATGAAAGGTCTTGCCGACCCATGATGTCTTGGTGAAAGGTTATACCTTCAGCGTAAGGTCTGGCCGAGGAGGCGAGGTCTCGGCAACAGAGGTGGCTTCGGGATAAAGTCTCACTGACAAGGTGGACTCTTGGCGAGGTGAAGCGACATTGGCGTAGTGGTTTGAGTTCGCCATGAAGTATTTCTGACTGGGCGGAGTCTTGCCAAAAGATGAAGGCCTCAGAGAGAAGTCCTGCCGACTGTTGAAGGGTCTCGACGAAAGTTTTGAGCTCGGCGAAAGGTCTCACTGACTAAGCAAAGTCTCCCCAAAACTCTCGGCGAAAGGGCATGACTTCGGTGAGATGATATTGGCGTAAGGTCTTGCTAACCCATCGGAGTCTTGGCGAAAAGAGGATGTCATCGGAAAGATCTCGCCGAGAGAGATAACGTCGGCATGAAGTCTCACCAACAGGGTGGACTCTTTCCAAAATGGAACGGCGTCAAAAAAATATTTACCTTCACCATGAGGTCTTGCCGACCTATGGACTCTCGCCGAAATGAAATGGCAGTCCTCGGGTGAGTCCTCGCCAAAACAAAGTGGCTTCAATGAAAAGTCTCGTCGACTAAGCAAAGTCTCCCTGACAGTTGTTCAAAAGGTTTGTCTTCGGGGAGAAAGATATATTCGCCATGAAGTCTAGCCGAATGGTAAAGGTCTCGCCAAAGGGTTCTCCCTTCGGTGTGATGTCTGGCCGATGGCGATTGTCTCGGCGACCACTGTGGATATTGATATAACTTGTGTAGCTCGACACAAGGTCTTGTCGACCATCGTGTGCTACGCCGATGGCTGCTATGAGGTATAATCACATCGGGGAGACATGATTAGTGCCTCACTGACATGTGATTTTGTGTGAACAACTTTTGACTGCCTGTGAATCTCACATAGAATGTGTTCACCCAATCAGAAGAAGCTAAAGGGGTGGCCCACAGATGATTTCATTGATTGACTGCCCCTGTGAAGAAGACCAACAGAATGCAACCGGTGTGGATCTGCTCTGTGAATGAGCTGATGGATCGGCTCGGGAACGATGGAGCAACTCGATGGACATTTGTGTGGAGATCTAGGGGGAAAATCTAGATGCTGTCTCTCAAGACGGTCAACTTGCAGAAAGATCCTGAGCACAAGGAAGCCGAAGGAAAGAAGTTGTCAGTCTTAGAGACAGCTGTGAGGTCTGCTGGCAAAAGGAAGATCGGTATTAATGGTAATACTTTAGAGCATTCAAAGCAGCTCTTCAAGGAAGTTCAAAGATGCACACGGAGACCAGAAGTAAATGCTATAGCTACAAAAGATCTGAGATCATCCCCAGAACAATCCTTCACCAACATGGACAGCAGGGATTCACATTGAATGCAACATTAACTCTATTCAAAAAAATCTAGAAGCGACCCTTCTGAAGTTGGATTTTTTTTTTGTAAAACCCTAAAACAGGGGCCAGCGCATTTTTTGGGTACATTCTGTATATATGGCATTTCTGCCTCTTTTGGTAGGGGGGGAGTTTAGGTAGAAGTTTTAGAATATAGAGGGATAGAAGGAAACTTTTCAGAAACAGTAGCATTAGAGAAACTTGAGAGTAGCAGTAGAGTAGGAGTTAGATTCATCATAGATAGTAATGTATCCTTCTAGTTTTCTCAGTGTAGATGGAAACAATCTGAAGACACAGATTTTCTGTACACTGGTGATTGTGCCAGAGTTGTAAATGTTGCTTATATGTTTCACTAACAGTAGAAGGAACCAGATTTAAATCTACTTCATGTTGTGTTCTAGAATGGTATTTATCTTGAGTTAATCATTTAATTTGAGAAGCTTTCAAGGAACAAAATCTTATTTTATGTTTTGTTTAAATGGTTAGTTACAATATGTTGTTGAAGTTAGCACTATGAATGAATGAAGTTGTGTGTTAATCACAAGTTGATTTTGTTCTCCAGTTTTAGTTAGCAATTCCTTGAAAGGTAACAAGTCTGGTTAAGTTGGATGAATTATTATTCTCTTTAGTTCCAAAGCTTTGATCTATCTTTTTCTATTTCTTTAAAAACCCCAGTTAAAGTAGGTTTGAATTTACGCTTGATCTTAGAACAATCCACAAGCTCAACACCAGCATGCCCCTTGAACATTATAGTTCACATCAACCATTGAGTGAAATCAGCACAGTCGAGAACCAATTACAAAGACCTTGGGAGTTAAGATATCCATGTGTTATTCTTTCTCTTTTAGGAGAGCAAAATAGTGATATTATGTTTAACTGTTGCTGTGCTATTCTGACCATCAACAAGTCCTGACAGGATTCCTACCTCTAGAATCTACAGAGGTGTTACGTTCTCCATTAGAAACAAAATGTAATGCCCCTGTGCCTACCTGCCAACCTTTGAATGACTCTTTCCCTCCCAAACCTTCTTCAAATGGCTATCTTTCACTTTCAATCCATCTTCTTCATGCTTCTTCACACATTCTGAGATCTTCTTGGCAATTCTTTCATTCTAGCTTCACGTTTTTCTCCGTGCTCTTGCTACTTGTTGCACTATTCACTTCATGATTCCAACGATCACATCATTCTTCACATCTACCATAGAATTTGTAGCTTGGTGTCTTATGAGATTGCTTTTAGCATTGTTGTAGCTACATTGACTTTGCCATAGATGTGGACTTGCATTCCTCTCTCATTGGCCTTGAGTGCCTTTGGTCGAGGGTGGTAATGCTTCCATATTATTACTTTGTTGTTGGATTTGAGTAGCATAGTGTCTCTCGTAGTGTTTGGTTTCATTTCCGCTCTAGCATTGTTTTCTTTATCATATTTCTACATATCTATCTATTTGGCTATCCGTGGAGGTGGAAACACCAAAGCAAGGGTTTGACTGCCGCAAACCCCTATACAACCCCAACATTTTTCCTCTCTTGGTTGTGTGTAGTTACATGTTCATGTGGAGCTTTCTTGCAAACTAGACCCTTCATGAGTTCATTTCCACCACCTTTGTCCTTGTCATTTTCTATATCACCTTTCTCATCATTTTAGTTGTTCTGTTATTTGTTGCTTTAGTGATCATTAGTAAACTTTTAGCTAAGTTGTCTAGTGGGATTTTTGTCACTTTGTCTGTGTCCTTGTACTTTCTATCTGTACAAATTCGATCGCACCTGTGAGACACTAGCGCGTCGCATTGTCATCCCTAACCTACACTACTATCCTCTAGCAGAGAGTTGTCTGAGGTACAGTTTGGGTTCTCGAAGCCTGCTCATTTAGACCCATTAAAATTCTTGGGTTAGCAGAGTGACATAAGTATTGAGAGTGCTCTTCATTCTCTTTCCCTAGCATAAAACACCTACGTGGTTGAGGTAGATTAGGGAAGTCTTTTGCTCTTGGCTCTCTGTGACCTAGATCCTTGGTGTGGTTGGTCCCCCTCCTCTACATTTTGGTGAACCTGGTGTGAAAAACATTTATCCATTTCTTTGTGTTGAGACTTTTTCCCTCGCACTTGGTGACCGTTGTAAACTCAAGTGTTGCGAGGTTTTATGAGCATCACAACCCAGTATACGACCTTTGGGTACGTGGTTAGGAGAAGTGTGTGACACTTACAAATGGAAAAGATGGTCACTTCTAGTTTTACTATTGGTTTTACCATAGGCTTTATAGATGAGGGGTTTCATTGACGAGACCACTCATGCACCCACTCCTCCATTATCCCCTATAGCTTCATTTGTAGATGAGGATGATGTTGTATACATTCCCGCAGAAAACCTTTTGGCATTAGATAGGAGGTTGTTAGACCTTGTGAATCATTTGGAGAAAGCACCAACTATGGCGAGAGCTACTAGGCTTGTTGGCGAGGTGAGATATGTTAGGGAAAGATCAGATGGGCATAGATTTTTTACGTGACCTCACCAATCTAACCAAAGCATACATCCCTTCGTATAATACTATATTGGGTACTACCCAGGGAATGACACCCAATGCCTATGAAAAACAAATAGGCATCTCAATGCCTTCCACATCCATATGCATGGCCAAAATAGGCCCCTCAATCAACATTTCCCCTGATCCTCAGAAATCCCACACAATCAAGGTGAGTAGAATACCCTTGGTTTCAACATTACCCCTCTTACTGCCCTTGGCAATGGGGGCTCTGGTGGAATGAGTGGTGGTGGCTTCAGTAGCGGTGGTGGTGCTAGCAGTTGTGGCTCTGGCGGAGGCCATGATGGTGGATTTGGTAGAGGTCACACTAGTGGTCCTGGTGGTGGCTCCGGCAGTGGTCACGACAATGGCTCTAGAGGTGGTTCTAGTGGAGGTGGCTCTAGGGGAGGTTCCACTAGACCTTTGTCATCTTCAGACTCTATTCTGAATGCTCTTCTTTAGAATATGGGCCAAATGTAAAAACCAATTGGAAAACCTATCTCAAGCCTCTTCCCAACCTATCTTTCAACCTTTTTCCTGACATAGTCCATTATCGGTGATAGTTTTGAGCACTCCTTTCCCTCAGGGAATGGAGATTCCTAAGTTCAAAAAGTATTGTGGCAAGGGAGATCTGTAGACACATGTATCAACTTTTAACACCATGTGTATGGATTTATTTCACCACGATGCTCTAATGACAAAACTTTTCCATCAATCTCTCAAGGATATGACACTCAAGTGGTACTATTCCTTGCCTAACAATTCTATATTCTCATTTGAACAGCTCGTTAATCAGTTTCTCCATCAATTCTAGGCTAACATCAGTTTGAAGATGACCTTCTCGGATCTCGTCCGATGTAAGCAGGGAGAACATGAGAAGATAACTGATTTCATTGCACGATACCAAGCACTCTTTTCACAAATCTCGTACCCGCTGCCTGACTCAAATGTGTAGAAGGTATTCATAGGCAACTTGCGGCGAGCCTGAGAGAATAAATTTGCCTTGATGAAATACCCTTCTTTCACACATCTATGTGTTGTGTTGTGGGAGTACCAACAAATGGTGGTTCAGTTCAAGGGATCCTCCTTGTGTTCCCATTCCAAAGGAAAATCTATATCTACTTGTCCATTTCAAGAAAAGGAAAGGTTGTTTCAAATATAGTTGCCACGACTAATGATCATGGCCTCAAGCACAATAGGAAGTTTACAAAATTATATGAATCTAATTCTTCTATTCTACAAAATTTATTGAAGGATAAGATTATAACATTAGAAAATACTTTAACTTTGAAGGAGCCTTATCCTGATTGGTATGATGGAAGTGTGTTTTTCCAATACCATCATGTTCACAGGAATGATACCAAGCGTTGCATGCACCTGCATCGTGAGATACAGGACCGCATCGACGATGGTACCATCCATCTCGATGGGAGGAAGTAGAACACAAATAAGTCAGTAGTGAAGGAAAATAGTGAGTTGCAGATTTATACAGATCTGTTTCCGTCTCATTCTATGAACTTGATTATTGATCCTTTCGATGTCTCTCCTAAAGCCTCAACATATGTAAATGTGGTTTCGTTTACTCCTACTCCTCCCCCATAGCCTATGACTAGCTCACCATATGTGATATCACCTCACAAGACTTGCCTTTGATTAACAAGCCCTCTCCCCTATACATTCCTGCTTGCCTCAATGGAAAAATTGTGATAGGAGTCCTAGTTGACCCCGCAATTCAGGTGAATGTTATCACAGAGGAGACATTATGGATAAATTCATTATAGAGGGAGGAATATGTGAATTTATGAAATCTATTATACATACACAAGATGGTTTCTCTCTTGCACCATATGGTTCTATAACTCTTTCCATCCTACTAGGAACTAGGGCTATGGATACTACTTTCAATGTCATTCTAGAATTCAATTTGTTCAAGGTGAAGCTAGGCATCCCTTGGCTGGCTTCCATGAATGCAATCGCTTCCATAATTAACAAATGTTTGAAGTTCTCTCACGAAGGTGTCGTGCATGTTGTGCATGACACTGGATATCAACCATTGGTATCCTATGGGGGTTACTCCTTGGATCATTTTTGGCCCACCCCGGTTGGTCCACTCCCTCCTAGAATGGACCTACTTTACCAGAACTATGTAAAGTACAAAACCGAGGGCAAGGGACAACTGAAAGTGGCTCACCCTGTAGTGTAGAAGCAAGTTGCCTCTTCCTCTTGAAAGGGGAAGGGAAATCTCACCCATGCACAAGGTTATTCATCCATGGTACCACCTATTGCTTCATGTTACCTTCTTGTGGCGCCATCATCTTCTGCTCTTAGGCATTTGCTAGAGAGCCCGATGGTGCCTGCTTGGCGAAAGCCCAAGTGTCCAACATTCAAAATTTGCATCTTTCCCACGATGCCTCAACCCTCTTGGTATGGTAAGGGGAAGGGTTCCCATGGAGCATCCTCTATGTCTCGACCTCTGTGGCCTCCTATTGCTCCTTCCTCTTAGGTAGTGAATGGGAAGAGGCTCACCACTAAGATGTTAGAGCTGGCTCCCTCTGTTATTGTTCCACCATCCTCTTAACCTCTCCCTCCTATTCTCATCCAGGAGTCCCTCCCTCCATCCATAATGACCATGATGGATACTCCAGTGATCGAATAGGAGTCTTCCATCCCTTCTCAGCCCCCAACCTCTAGCTCCCAGAGTCACAAAAACCTCCTTGCGCATGAGCGCAAGCATCAGAGAAAGGCTCTGGCCATTGAGAAAAAGATGGAAGAGGATCCAACAGCTCCTTCCTCGGCACCTTCTGTTGTGTCCTCCTCTCCCCTCCTCTCTACTTTAGTTCCGTTAGCTTTAGTTCTATTTCTAAATCCCACCGTGAGCTTAAATGATCCTCACCTGAAGAGGGTGCAGGTGTTTATCACTCCTTCGGTTGAGACGCCCCTTCTGATGTCCCTCTCGTACATCTTGCCATTCTCAAAACTCGTGGACATGTCGAATAACTTGGTGGTGTTTGTCGCACTTTTCTCCTCTTCCTCCATGCCCTCTGATTCATCTATGGGGATCTCGCATCCCTCGATGAAGCGAAAAATGGAGGATGACCTCACTTGCAATGGGGGTCAAAAGAAGGGTTTGCCTTCTTCAGAGGGTGTTTTTGTGTTGGCTTGTGCCATCCTAGTGACAAAAGAAGCCCCGACATCCCCAGAGTTCGTCACTGCTCCAGAGTCATTCGATGAGCCTAGTAATGGATCTCGAGCAGTGCCTCCCTCGCGCATTAACACATGGCACTCCTATGAAGTGCATGTTTAATTATGTGGATGAGGTCCCAACCCTATCAATGATCTTCACAAAATTGCTGACGTTCACCCCACAAGAACTAAGAAAAGAAGACCTGGAGGGGCCTTCTTCCTTGGCTCTTGTTGTAGGAGGGTCAGAGGGTTCCCCCTTGATATTCCACCCTTGTAGGCTTGTCCTCCCTCCCCTTATGATGATCTAGACTGGGAGAATGATGACCTCTTGGTTGATGAGGACTAGGGGGCAACTCTTCTTTATTTGTAGATTAGATTGTGTGTGTATTGTGTTCCTCTATGCTTGTGTTATTTGTTCCTGGTTGACCCTTGTAGGTGCTTGGATATAGGAGTGTTTTTGTGTCATAAGACTTCCTCTATTTGTCACATTATTCTTCCTCTGTTGTGTATTGATATTCGAAAATTGGGGACAATGCAAAGTGTTGGGGGCATTTAGGCCTCCCCTCCATGTTGACCCAATTCTTTTATTTTTTATTCTATCTTCATGTGCCTTTCTTCATATGGTTTGATATAGTAGGGGGTTGATGACAATTCATTTATATACTATTATATCTATTTAACTATATTTATGAGCAACTCTGACCTCAAAATATCAGATCGCCCCTATTCCTTGTTCGTGATGTTATTGTCTTTTCTTTCTTTGTGCTTATCCTTTGTGCTTGTTTTGTGATGTTGTGGTGCTCATGTGTTGTCCCTAGTGTGTGCGACAACATTACCATGGTTACATCTCATTATGTTTCGCAAGCCACAACATCACTTTTTCATTCTTTCTTTTCTCTCCTTAGGATGTCACGTGCCTTTGTGCTCGGCACACACCATCCTAAGTGGGGCTATCATGTTGCTTCGATTTTTAGAAAATGCATTTGATAGCCAACGAATCTTTTCTTGAAAATATCTTCAAAATATTTTTCAAAAATCACATTCCTCAACAAGGACCCCTAGCAGAATACTTTTCCTTCATCATGGGTTCACAAAGAAAGAATTTGAAAAACTTCACTCCAAGGAGGGAGCACCTTCTCCTGCAGGCGAAGTTCTGACCTTCCCCTTGTGAGGGGATCTTCTTCCTTTCGAATTCCTTGATGAAGTGAAATCTTTCAAAAGGATTCCTTGATGTTGAATTGATTTACGAAAAATACTCTTTCACTTTCAAACAACGTGTCCCTTGAGTGGACCCCTTTTCTTTTGAAGGGTTTCTGAGGGACCCCTTTGAAATCTCTTCAAATTTTTGACTATTTGTGTGACTGTCTGCTTGCTTTCCTGCATGGATTTTTGTTTTCTAACATGTTTTGTCTACAAATTAACATGTTGCTTTGCAGGTGCACTTGTGAAGCTATTTTCCAATCCAACTCTATGGAGTCCCCTCACATTGGGATTCCTCCAAGAAAGAGTACTTGGGGGCACCTTCTTTGCAGTTCTAAGGACTTGTGAAGTGCTTGCATCTTGCGGGAATTGTCCATCGTTGGTCTACAGGCCTTCAATGCACTTTGTTCAATCCTCCTTAAGAGAGAGTACCTAGGGAGCCATTTGTTTGTCCTGCGCTTTCAATCTCGCCAAATTGCGGTCTACTTCCTCGATGGTTCAGGTATACATTTCTAAACTCTTTCAATCTACTTTACTGAACACTCATTGGAACTCATTTTTGCTAAAGTGGGGGGTGATCCCACAATACTGGTTTACAATTTTTGGCCAAATTGGACATTGAAATAATTTTTTCTAACTAAATCTTCACTTTTAGGTACCTATAGCGGCTAAACCATGAGGAATTTGAAGATGATGCAAACTAGTGATTTGTGACATTTTGTCTGTAGATTCTTTCAAAAATTTTGGAATCAGATTGCACTTCTTTTTCCATCTACTTCAAAAACTAGTTTTTTTTTTAGTAAACAACATTTTTAAGGAGTGACGCTCACCATATAATAACTTTTTTTCCATGAAGGATAAAATTCTTTTTTTTTGGATTTAGATTTGTAACTATGATATGTAGTGCCTCTAATTGGTTTCATAGTTTTTTATTGAATATTTTTTCCTTAATCAAGTTTCGAAGTCAAACCAATTACAATTCATATATAGGCAGACCGTATAATGCGTAACTTTTTTTGTATGTATCAAAATTCAAATTTTTTTTGTTGGTTCAAGGACTTCAATATCTGGTGCACTCATATTTTTCAATTTTTTTTTTGATAATCTGCTATTTTTCCACATGTGCAGAACAAAAAACTTGATTTTTAGTGAAAAACCTATGTTTAATAAAACTAAAAAAATAAATACATAATAAAACCAAAACATATTAAAATTATATTTGTTGGATAGCTCGTTCTGGGACTACCATCATCCAGTTGGGTCTGTGAAGTCTCCTCCATTTTCATCCTCAACCCGAGCTTCAAAGCACAAAATTCCAGACTTTTTTGGTGCTTGAGGGGGAGAAGGGGGGAAAAGGGGGGTTCACTCGAACCAGGGTTCGTTCGAACCAAGGTTTGAGCGAACCCCCTTTCCACAAAGCCTTCACTTTTGGCTTTTTGTCGAGAATGGTGGGCCCCATCATTAAATGGGTTCACTCGAAGGGGGGTTCTATCAAACCCCCTTTGGGTTCGCTCGAACCAAAAGTTCGTTTGAACCCCCAAAAACCAATTTTTTTTGCATGGGGTCATTTTTTGCAACTTTTCCTTCCTCATTGGAATTGTAAACCACTTTTGTGGGTTTAACCTGGGGGAAAAATGTAGAGTGAATTTGTACCCCTCTTGCAAATTCCCCTTTTACACCCTCCACCTTAGAAAAATCAAATCCGACCAAGTAATTCGACGTCTTCATTCTATACCCCATCCACTTGGCTCTTGTTTTTAGTGTCAGTGGGGGAATTTCTATCGGGGACATCTATGTGATGCGTAGACATCTACGCAGTGCGCTCCCATCCTGACATGATTCCTACCTCTGAAATCTGCAAAGGCATTACATTCTCCATTGGAAATGAAACATAACACCCCTGCACCTTCTTGCCGACCTTTGAATGTCTCTTTCTCTCCCAAACCTTCTTCAAATGGCTATCTTTCACTTTCAATCCATCTTCTTCATGCTTCTTCACACATTCTGAGATCTTCTTGGCAATTCTTTCATTCTAGCTTCACATTTTGCTCCATACTCTTCCTACTTGCTGCACTATTGGCTTCACAATTCCAACAATCACAACATTCTTCACATCTACCATAGAAGTTACATCTTGTGTATTGCGAGATTGTTTTCGACATTGTTATGGATGTCGACTTTGCCATAGTTGTGGACTTGCATTCCTCTCTCATTGGCCTTGAGTGCCTTTGGTCGAGGGTGGTAACGCTTTCGTATTATTACTTTGTTGTTGGATTTGAGTAGCATAGTATCTCTCATAGTGTTTGTTTTCATTTCCATTCCAACATTGTTTTCTTTATCGTATTTCTACATATCTATCTATCTAGTTGTCCATGGAGGTGGAAACACCAAAGCGGGGGTTTGACTGTAGCAAACCCCTATAAAACCCCAACATTTTTCCTCTCTTGGTTGTGTGTAGGTACACGTTCATGTGGAGCTTGCTGGAAAACTGGACCCTCTGTGAGTTCATTTCCACCACCTTTTCCTTGTCATTTTCTATATCACCTTTCTTGTCATTTCAGTTGTTCTATTATTTGTTGCTTTAGTCATCATCAGTAAAATTTTAGCTAAGTTATCTAGTGGTTTTTTAACTAAGTTGTCTAGTGGTTTTTTTGTCACTTTGTTTGTGTCCTTGTACTTTCTTTTTGTATGGATGCTAGGGCACCTATGAGACGCCAGTGCACTGCGTTGTCGTCTCTAACATGCGCTACTATCCTTTGGTAGAGAGTTGTCTGAGGTATAGTTTGGGTTCCAAAAGCCTGCTCGTTTAGCACCATTAAAATTATTGGGTTAGTAGAGTGACAAAAGTACTGAGATTTCTCTTCATTCTCTTTCCCTAGCATCAAACACCTACGCGATTGAGGTAGATTAGGGCAACCTTCCGCTCTAGGCTCTCTATGACTTGGAGCCTTGGTGTGGTTGCTCCCCCTCCTCTACAAGTCCATGATATTGTCAAGGCATGATGAGCCTTGTGGAGGATATTTTGCAGCAAAGAGGACAACTCTAAATATTTTTACTACTGGCTATTATTGGCCAACACTTCATAAATATTCGATCGAATATATAAGGAGTTGTGGTAGATGTCAAAGGATGGGAATTCCAACAAAAATAGATGAAATTCCATTACAACCACAACTAGTTCTAGCACCATTTATAAATGGGGGTTGGATTTTATTGGTCGTATCTCTCCAATATCCAATACCAAGGAGTATTTATTGGTTTGTATTGATTATCTAACAAAATAGGTGGAGGTCAAAGCATTGCAATTTGCAAGTGATGAAAATATAGCTAAATTACTATATGAAGACATCTTTACAAGATATGGTGTCCCAAGGGAAATTTTGATAGACCAAGGTCCTTGATCACCAAGTTAGTGCAGGAATATGAGATCAGGCGTTGGAAGTATACACCTTGTCACCCTCAAGAAAATGGCCAAGTGGAAGTGACTAATAGGGAAATAGAAAACATTTTGATAAAATAGTGAAAATACATAGGAAGGATTGGGCAACTAGGTTACCTGAAGTATTTTAGGCTTACATGAAAACTTGGAAAACAACAACAAGCTTTATGCCATATGAATTGGTGTATGACAAAATGGTAGTTCTTCTAATAGAATTTGAATACAAAACTCTAAGGACAACAATCAAAATGGGAATGGATTTATCTGAAGCAAAAAAGGAGAGGTTGCATAACCTCAATGTAGTAGATGAGATACGTATGGATGTCATTCACCATACTGAGATAGTGCAAAAGTAGAGAACAAGGTGGCATGATGAGTTTATAAAAACAAAGAAATTTGCTGTAGGTGATAGGGCACTACTCTATGATTCAAGGTATAAGGATTACAAGGGCAAGCTACAAACCATATGGATTGGGCCATATGAAATACAAATAGTGTTCCCCAATGAGGTAGTTCAGTCACAGACTATTGATAATGTCAGCTTTTCATTTCTATTTAATGGCCATCGATTGGAACTCTATAAGACGCCAATGAAGAAGGATTATTTCCTACTTTCCTTACAACAAAAATTTGAACCAAAAATGCAAATTTCATGAACAATAATAAGAATTTCATCAGACATATGAACAATTGAGCTACATAGCTCATTCCCTGCTATTTCACAAGTATACTCTTCAACACATACATCACGAGCACACACAAGCATAAGTGACAAATGGAGATATTCACTTTCTAACATACATCAATGCTTAAGGGACCTACAACAACATGCCTCGAGGCACACTATTAAGAAGAGACCAGTTTCACTTATCAACTCACAACATTTGCACATCCATCCTTTTAGTCGTGCCCATAGCATCCATCATCCACATTCATTGCATTCGACTTCACTTTTCCATCACACGTAGCAATCAAATCGCCTTTTTCGCATACTCGGTACCATGCATTAACTTTCACCTTTCACATCACGTACTTTGTGTACAACCTTTCATTAATCAATTTAAATTCATTTTCCATTTGTTCACCTCATGCCAATTACACTTCACACCATGACTACCTACAGTTCATATCCATCACTTTAAATTATTTTAAATCATGTTGCATGACAACACTTAGCAACTTCACACACGCCATACCTCATCTCAAAGCATGTCAATAGGTACTCTTTGTATTAATTGTCATAATTAACAATAGAGCTTACTAATTTGATATATGTTTATCATTCATGCATGCATATCAACTTAGCATTTAACATTTTCACTGCTTATTAATTATCCCTCTGCCAATGTGTACTTGATAATTGAGGAAAATTATCACCTTTAGTTGGGGGAGGAGTATTCAAAAGTCATAATCTTTCTTTAAACTTTAGCTATTTCTAATTTTCTGTCATTTTGATTTTCTGCCATTCTCAAAGAGGAAATGAAAAGTTCAAAAGTTTAGGAGTTTAGAAGTAAGAAAAGGTATCTAGTGCAAAATTGGGTAAATTGAGTGATATAGTAGAGAAAATCCAAAAATAAGTGAATTCAGTTGAGATACTACAATGGGGGGTGACATAGTGAGAAGAGAACCAACAACCCATAATTTGCTATTGAAAGATAGACAATGCCTGCCTATATTCTAGTAGGCTAACTAGTTGGACTAATTTTTGAGGGTCATAGAATTCAACAAAGTTATGACCTAGCAATTTTCTAGTACCTTGTAGAATGATGAGGCAATTGTTAGGGGTTTGAGAATAGATGCATCAGAAGCTGTTGTAGCCGAAGTGTTAGGTCTTCTAAGGGTGGGAGAAGAGTTTCTAGTAAGATCAGATGCAATTATAGATAGGAATGAATTCTCCTTGCCAGGGGAGGACTTGGACTCTTCCTCACAAGGTATCAAATGCTTATCTTTACTTTGGATTTGGGCCTCTTTATCTTTTCATATCATTAGGTACTTAACATGTGATGGAAGACAATCACTATTGTACATAATTCATTTCAAATTGGTTAGTCACTTATGCCATGAAAGACAAGTTAATGTTCCAAATTTTCTTTATAATTTGTTGAAGAGAATTTAATTTGAATACAAGAGAAAAAGAAATCAGTCAACTCTATCACATTTTTGTTTAGTTACTTTATTGGTGAAAAGAAGCCTTAGGGTTCAATTTCCCAATGTGCCTTGGGAGGAATTTTTGAATTGTAGCAACATCAACATCATTCAAATGCATAATGAAAGGGGGAGGGCTTAGGAACAAGAAGCAAAAGAACCTTTCGTGGCTACTCCTAAGGGAGAAATACCCTCTGGTTCCCCCGCTGCAACACCTACCCACAACACAAAGGAATTAGAAGAGAAGGGTCTACAGGAAGCACAACTTGCAACCTCTATTGAGTAGCTCGTAACTGAAGACAATCCGAAAACCCCAACTTCTAGCCAGAGGCCACCAAAAAGAAAAGAAAAGAAAGAGTGGGGTCTCTACCTCTACACCTACAAAAGGGAAGAAGAGGCCCACTTAATCCAGGAGGTGATCACGTCATCTGAAGGGGCCCATGAGAGGAACAAACAAAAATAAAAAAGATGTTATAATGATAGAAAGAAACACAAACTCAGAGGGGAATGCCCCTAGTGATGTTGTAAAAACACCAGTTGTACAAAATTTATATTTTACTTGCACTTTCGACTTTGATTCTGAAGACATTTTTGTTGCCAAAAAGAAAAGAAAAGTATCTCCAAAGATCCCTATCTTAGGAGGGTTTGAGTATACAAAAGAGGAAGGAGAAGAAAATTTTTTGGAGAAAGAAGAACTTTTTGTGGAAGAAAGGAATACAAATAAAAACCTAAAAGAAGCCTTGAACATAATCAAATAATTAGAAGACTTATTGAAAACATATAAGCAAAAAGATAGTGAGAGGGATGCAAGAATCAAAGAGTTGGAAGAAAGACTCCATAAATTTCAGCATGGGTCAAAATTGGATTATTGGAACAAATTGCCATAATTACAAAGAATGAAGAAGATAAAATTCCTAAAATCTCAATTGGATCTATAAAGATCCCCACTGCACCGACTGTTGTGCCATTAGGTATTGAATTGTGGAAGAGAACACAAGAATTTTCCCAAAAAGAAAAAGAATGGGAAAAGGAGAAAACTAAAATGATGTCTAATCATGCTAGGACAGTTGAGAAGCAAGAAACAAAGGTAGAAAAATCAAAAGTAAGAATTGAAGAACTAATAGATAAAACAATGCAATTGATGAAATGCAGACCGTCTGCTAGGGTTTATGCCTTATTTTTGTAGGAATTTTTTTTATGTTTTCAGTTTAGTCAGATGATTAGTGACTTACCTGTTGTAATGAATAGGAAATTTTTGTTCTTAGACACTTTCCAAAAGTCCACACTAGACATGCAAGACCAGTTGTGTGAATTCTACTTGCACAATTTGGTTCTTTCAAATGAAATTGCATGGAACCCATTAATGTTTGTGGGGGATCTCCAGATAAGGGCCTTGGATTCTTATGTTATAAATCAAAATCAAAGGGGAAGCTTCTATATGAATATCATGAGAAAGAGAAATCTACCCCCTTACAACTAAGAAAGGAGGCAGTGAACCCAAATGCAACGATAGATCAATGGTTGGATCTCTTAGATCACAAGGGATTTGGAACAAAGATAATGGAATGCAGAGAAAAAGATTACAAAAGAATGAAGGAACTAGTAGTAGAAGGCATAATCAAAGAAAATTAACTTTTCTCAAGGCAGATGGGGGGAGCTTACACCTGAATTGAAGAGGAAGGAACCTCATTCCATTTACAACTATGTGGCAACAATTGGTAGGTCATATAAGTACATTTCAATTGCCTACAAAAATGGAGTTTCTTGGTTCCCACTTATATTCCATCCTCCTATCCTCCTATTCCCTATACCACAATAGATAGGGAGGAAACAGGGGGAAGAAGAAGTAGCAGAAAATAAAAGGTTGGAAAAGCTCTCAGATAAAAAATGTTACTACTTGAAGCAAGGCAAAGGAGTGGATTGTGCGGTAGATTTTAGAGAGATGGCCCTGCAATATAACTTTCAACCCTAGAGTTTCTTGAGAACAAGAAATAACTTAGTTTGGGGGAAATGATGGGCTCAATTAATGACTAGTTTTTCTTTACCAATTTATGTTTTTTATGCTTTCATTTGCTAAGTTTCACAAACATTCCCAAGACTTTATATATCTTTTATATGCCTTTCATACACTTTAAAGCAGACTTAAGTATGTGGATTTATAGAAATGAGTTGTATTGATATATGCTTGTATAAATGCATGAAAGTCTATGGAATTTAGTATGATTCTATATTTAATTATGGTTATTAATAATGCCGATGCCTTAGGAATAAAACTAACATCTTGCAGCAAGAAAGATTGTTAACCCAAAACAACATTTTTTTTAGCCCGCACCATCAGGATTGTGGATGGTTGCAAGGAAGAGGTCAAAATAGCCAAAGCGTGACACTTCCAGAAGAGAACGAAGGTGATCATTTAATGATCAATCATGAGTCACCATATCATACTTTTTCTCACTGAATAAGACTACCAGGAGGAGAAGGAGCCTATTCTTAGTGAAATTAATTTATGACGTGACTGAACATCTCAAGAACACATCTCTGTCATAGCAGTTAATCGTTAGGAATAAGAATTCTAAATTAGTTTCTCTACTCCTATTTCATAGTTATTTTTTTCTATTATCAAACTAAATCCTCTTCCCATCTTTTAGGAAGAGTCGACGACTACTTTATGAGTTTGTATTTAGTCCTAGAAGAATAAAACTCCTCACAAAACCTATATAGTGGGATTTGTTGTCGAGGAGTAAATCTAGTTGCTAGTTGCTTGTAAATCTAGTTGTTTATTTGTTATTAGTTACAAAAGTAGATGTGTGTTATTGAATAAAAAATCTTCAACAAATTCTTTTTGGATTGTATGTGAGAGTTTAGATTTTATATGCAATAAAGGGAATTAGTTGATATCATGAACTAATCATGAATTCCTAAGTAAATAAGTAGGTGTTGAAAACTTCTGTGGAAGCAACAACTCAAGCAAGGGCCACTTGAGCTACTGCTAATCCACTCCATTTCCTATTGTTAGTTTAATTGATGCAATGTTGAAATTAGTTAAATAGTTTCTAGTTAGATACATGTGTTCTAATTCATGAATGCTATTCTATAGTTTTGAATTAAATTTTGTAGTTTCATGTTGGTTTCATACTCTAGAGGAATTAGCCAGGAATTAGTTTTTAACAGTCAATGACAATTGTAGTCTTAAGTATTAGGTACCCATAACACAAGGTAACAATTTATATATATTTCCCCTATTTTATGAATTAGCAATTCGTTTCTTTCTAGCTTTTGTAGTCTTTCATACATGTGTGATTTCCTATACTCCATTGTGTAGGATGTATCTAGAATCCATGAACACATATATTGTGCCAACACTGTCTAAAGTTTACAAGTCCCTTGTTGATAATTAAATGCAAGTTCCTCTTGTGAAAGATGAACTGTTTAGTTAGGAATTCATTCTTTATGTGTATACCTAGTAGCACCAAGTTGATTAGACATTTGAGAGGATCTACATCATGGATGATCCCTAATCCCTAATATTTTTTCCTATGTTCTCATTCCCCTCCTAACTTCCAAACACATGTATTGTTTCTAGTAGTTTTTTTTTTTGCACCATAAATTTCAAAGTGACATATATCTCACCCATGATCACTATTCAAATTTGAAGTTGCAGGTGTGCTTGGTGGCCAACCTATTTTGTTTGTGAAGGGTGTAAAAGAGTGAATGTTTCATTCAAAAGAAGCATCTACACTTAACTAAAATTCATTTTCAAATTTATTTGAGCACTTGTGCTCAAGCATGAGAATCTTAGGATGAAATCCCAAGTGATTTTGAAGGGTGATGTCATACATAGTTTATGATTTAGCTTCATTGGACATAGATTCCAACCACATTGCATTGATATGATTTGTCATTGTTATTGGTATGGAACGTTTTTGTAATTTTTGATATTATAAAAAAATTAAATATAATACAATCATTGACATGTAACAAGAAAGAGATCAAGAATTGTAACTATTATATGCTATTCATTATAATATGATATTCAAGAGCTATGTATGTCATTGTTATACAAAATGTAATGATATTGTTGATATATAAAAAGTAAATTAAATTTGAGTGATCTAATATATGTTTGATAGTGTTGTTAAATATAGATACTAAGTGTTTGTGGAAGGTTAAGAATTGTTGGATTTGCATTATTGTTTTGGCTTGGGGCATTACATATTGAAGGAGAAAAATTTATCTAGTGCAAATATTGTGTGACATGTTTGACTTATGGGATCATTTTTGGAATCTAACATCTCTTACCACTCATTGAGATGGCGATGTTTTGAGAATTAGCTATGAAGACACCTTGGTAATGATACATAGGTAAGAATAACCAAGGATTATGTTACTATAATCAATTGGTGCAACATCACATACTAGATCCTCACAAAAATGATGGATAACACATAAGGAGAAGCATTGACATATGACATGTATACCTATAGTACCATAGGAAATTATCCATCCCATATTGTAAGGTTATAGAGGAGGCATGTGTACAATATTTAAGTGCACAAAATCATCTTTAGAAATGACATTCTTCATGACACAACCATCAAATAGAAACTAATGGGTGCCATTGCACCAAAATTTGTAAATGGAATAAGTTCTCTATTTTTTATGTCTAGCATGGATTTGCGAATGTTTCATGAAGACAAATAACACCAACATTTATGTCTATCAGCTTGTGGGAACTAGGCTATTTTTGCACGCATGAATAAATTATTCTACACATGGAATTTTACCTTGAAGTAGTTTGTATATTTATTTATTTTCTATTGTTTGAAGGTGGAAATTTCTTTGGTGTGGGGGGTTTGTCCCATTTTTCCTTTAGCCTTCTCTCCTCCTTGATGAAGTCATGTAGTGATAAGCTTCTCTCATCATCTTAACCTTGGCTAACTTTAGTTTTGACTAAATAAATGGGGTTAGGTCACTAAGATACTTGAAGACTCTATGTTGCTTTAAATTAAATGTGCCTAACTTTGTATAGAGGTCATGGAAGACATCAATGTAGACAAGGACTAACTAGCCATGTCCTTGGTGAAATTGTTGCCACCAAATGTAGTGATCATCATAAACATATTTAGAATAATATTCATGGATTGAAATATTCTAGGAGATTTTCCTAGGTAATCTCAAATTTTCCTCCTATTTGATCTTCTTCCTAAAGTGCATAGGATTTCCACAACTTTATGATGGTTAAAGAGATTTTTAGAAGCATGTTATTTGTCTTTTCCTCATAAAAAAAAATTATTTATAGAGAAATATAAATTTGACTGATCAATTGTCTACAAAATCTACATCTAATTTATACTCAAACAAAATAATGTCTAAATTCACTTCGAATCTAGGAATGACACAACATGGAACCACTCGTTTGAGGAATTCTATGAATTGGATAAATAGAAAGGTCTATTATGCTTGAAGAGCCTTTGTGGTATCATATTTGAATATCACATGGAATACATCTTTCTCCTCTACCATTTGAACACATTTAAATGAATTGTAGGGAAATCTAAAGGATCTCATGGTTTAACATAAAGTCAAGTAGCTACTTTGATTTTATTTGGTAGGACATACAAGATAAACTACTTTGAAACTAATAATCTAGATCCAATGTGAGGACAATGGTTCATGTGAGGACCTTGTGTTTTTTAAGCAAGTAGAAGCAATATAGGGATAAAAGAATTAGGTAGAGAAGAATACAATAATTGGAAACAATTCTATATTATTAATCTACACATTCTATACATCCATGGACACTCTCATGAAGATGCATGAGTATGCAAATTTATAATGTATAGATGCTAAAAATATCTCTTATCTATTATTTTATATATGCACATTTATAATTTACATGTTCATGGAGATGGAGGTCATTATAGAAGTTGAACTAATTGGTCCTTTATGTATGACTCTTCATCTATTTCTAACTATTAGGATTTTATTTGCATGTTGTGTTGACAAGTGGTATGTCATGAAATAGCTCCAAAATATGTGTGGGACTAGTTCACAGTGCTATATGGTGTTGTGTGGTATGTTGTATAAAGTTATGAACTATGGACATTATGAATGTTAACACACAAGAATGAAAGTGCAACACAAAATGTAGATAGAGTTGTCAATAATACGACATGACATGATCCTTAACACTATGGAAATGGAAAATGATGCATAGGCTTGGACATTAGTTGAGTGTATTATGAGATCTATGGCATGGTTCCTAGCACTATGTAGGTGACACATGAATCAAAGAGCTACACAACATGGTTTGTAGCACTTTGTGACTGGTGCATGGTGTAAGGAGTTGCATGTAGAGTTAAACATCATGGTACCAATGTCTAGTCTAGTGTGTGCACTTACACTAGAACATACAGATCATTACCACTTTAGTTCCTCATGTTACCTTGGTGCTTCCTAGTTTATGATTGTTATGTATCCTTATGCTTACTTTATACCATGATTATTTTCTCATGATTCTCATGCCTACCTATGTACATTCTCATGCCTAGCTACCTATGTTCTCATTCCTATGCTTATGACCTTAAGCATATTTAGACCACATGTCTATGATGCTTATGCTCTATCTTTTTCCTATTTATTACTTCTCGTGATCATATATTGTCATATTAGACTCCTAGCATTATCTTATTAGAATGGGGGACATCATGCCTTCCTCCATTTCATGTTGATCTTTCTTTGCCATATCTTTATATTAAGGGCATCATGCCTTCCCATTTTAAAGTGAGATTTGATTGTCATATGTTTACATTGTGGGCATAATGTCTTCCCCATATTGCTTCAAGATTATATTCCTAGATCTATGATACCACTAGGGAGTATCACCTTACCTCAAGCATTGTATGCTCATGCTCTTGGATGTCATATTGTCTATCCTAGTGTTCTTTGTACTTGCATGAATCTTTCTAGCCATTGAGGTCCACATCACCATTTTCACTTTTCTATAATGGGGGAAAAATTCTATTCCTTCATGCTTATCTCTAGCCCATGTTCTTACCATGCCTTATCATTCAATAAGTTGTATTTGATCGTTACATGACACATTCATGACATAAATTTACTTTACATGATACATGATACAATGTAGGATTGATCCCACACTACACAAATCAATCCCTATAATTCAAAAATTCAAATTTAATATCATCCAATGTGCATAGATTTATCATCCTAGAATCTTTCAAATTCTTAGAGCATTCAAGGAGTGTTTATTGTAAGAATCTTTTGATTGAAGCACTAAAAAGAATCTATTCTATATCAAATCCATCTAAGACATCTACATTGACTAAAGATTGTTAGCTTTGATCATTTTTATGATCATAAAACCAACCTAATCAAAGGGGTCAACCTAGGAGAACTTGACACTTATGATCCAGTAATCTCCTTAAGATATTTTTAAATACCAACAATCCGTGACAGACAAAGAATAATAAATCTGAGAGTAGAAGTATCTGATTTCCTAATTAGATTCATAGACTACATGACACACCTTCACAATACAAAATTGATCCACAAACACGAAAATTATAACCCACAAAGAATTTTGAGTCTACACAAAATCTAAAGACAATGAACATCTCAAAAACATATTTTTTGAAATTATGACAAATTGATCATAAATATTAACATTTATTTTCTTTTCTCAGATTTAATACTTAATATCTAATTCCCTCATATTTAAAACTTAATATCTAATTCCTTCACATTTAATTTTTGAAACTTCTAATTCTCTTTTTAGTAGCTTCTATTTTGATACCCTGTTCTCCAAATGTAATGTTTTTTCTTTTGTGTGTTGTGAGATTCTTAAGTTAGAAAGGAATACAACCAGGCGCGTAAAGCTGCCCACAGTTAATTTCTCTGCAAAACAGGAAAACAGTGTTGAAGCAACCCACAGTTCAAGATATATGATGCACTGCTGTGGACATTGGGAAACTAACCGAAACCCCTCAAAATGTATCATTTCAATGATAAAAACAGAGCAGATAAAAACCAGAACATGTTCTTCGTAGGTGGACTGCAAGCAAACAAAACATAATGTTTCAAAATAAAAGCCTTAGGTGTCCACTTCTAACAGTCTGTTCTCCATGCATTACATGTAAGGACAATCCGTGAGTTGTCTGGTTTTTGATTGTCTGTAAGCTTTACAAATGGCACACATGTCAACCCCTCTGTACATTTGTCATGACAAGTTTCATACACGTTTGACACATCATGTTATTTTTATTTGGCATTCATAAACCTGATCCCAAATGAGTCATACCGACCTTGGCTGATTTTTTATATATACACAGTCTTTTAATGCTGTTCTATAATGCATTCAAGTGAAGCAGGCAGCAGTTTTTGAGTACTTTCTTTGCAGTATATACAAGGCTTGGATAGATATACACACATATTGTTGTGTGGGTGATTTTGAAAGATGGGTGATCGGCAGCAACAAGCACAACAGCATGCACAAGGCATGATGCAGAAGATACAAGACAACTCACCCAGTTTACAGCAGATAATAAAGCTTCTTGGTGCCATTGCTGTGGGAGGGACACTGATGGTTTTGGCTGGCTTGACATTTGCAGGGACTGTGGTAACTTTGGCTTGTGCCACCCCTGTGCTGGTTTTCTTTAGTCCTATACTTGTTCCTGTTGGAATTTTTTTGTTTTTAACCATGGCAGGTTTTCTGTCTGCTGGTGGGTTTGGAGTTGCTGCTCTCTCTGCTCTCTCATGGATTTATAACTACATGAGAGGACAACACCCACCTGGGTCTGAACAGGTGGACTATGCAAGGCAAAAGATTGCAAGCAAGGCAAAGGATGTCAAGGAAAGAGCCAAGGAGTATGGTCACTATGTGCAGAACAAGGCTCAGGAGGTCACCCAAGGAGCCTGAACATCATATCATAAATAAATCTAAGTCCACTTTCACTAGGCCATTTGCAGTATATTATTGGAGGAATTTGATGTTGGATTGCAGATATATATAGTATATGCTCTCTGCTCCATTCATCCATTAGTATATTACTATATTGTTTCATGGAAATAATGTTTTTAAGGTTTTTCGCAATCCTTGGTAGTCATTGGGTCTTGTTCAGTATTAGGCCTCTAGTAGTAGTGAAGTTGCAGTTGATCCTCTGTCGTTGTAGATGGTAATAATGTGTTAAATTCTGTTTAGACATGGTAATGTTTGGAGCATTGTATTTGATCTCAATATAAAGTGTTTTTTTCTCTTATTCTGAGCCCAGCTCTGTGGGCATCTGAGATTTATTTGCTTTGCTCTGGCCAAATGTGTGTTTAGCACAACTAATTTTAAACAGCTATTTTGTGCACATTTCTTATCATAGCTTTGTGGGCATCTGAGATTTTTTCTCCTCTGCTATTTTGTGCACATTTCTTATCATAGCTTTGTGGGAATCTGAGTTTTTTCGAGCTGGCACAAAAGTGTGCCAAAAGATCTGGCATTTAGAGCATTCTACTTAAATATATCAGTCCTTTAACAATCACAACAGTTATAATTTTATATTTCTTACTTATCAAAACTACTGATAAATAGTTGTCCCGAAAGCATAAATAGCAATCTTTAACAGTCAAAAAGGTTATTTTACATTTCATTCTTATCAAAACTACTTATAAATAGACACTATTTAACAGTTACAGTTCAAAACTACTGATAAAATAAGTCTACAGAAAATATAATTGTCCCGAAGGCAGTTCCCTGTCCGGCTGATATTCGAGATCGACGATTTATTTTACGTATAAAACGATTGAAACGTTTGGGGCCGTTAATTTTTTCTGTTTTAATATTTTTCGCCGGTTTTAATTTTTTCTGTTTTATTTTTCCGTTGCATTTCGCGTGCTATTTTCCTTTTCACCGCCGAAATAATTCAAAGAAATCTTAAAAGAAAGAACTAATTTTAATAACTCCAAATTACCTTTCAGTGGGAGTTAAATAATTCAAAAGAAATCTTAAAAGAAAGAACTAGCATAAATGTATATTTTTAATAATTCTAATATAGGCCTAGTTTTTATATATATTATTAGTACCTGCCTATAGTTTTTATATATATTATTAGTACCTGCCTATTATTAGTACCTGCCATTGGCATAGTACTATTGTGGGAGTTAAATAATTCAAAAGAAATCTTAAAAGAAAGAACTAGCATAAATGTATATTTTTAATAACATTTTGTTTCCACAGTCTATGATGATGCTAGTATGCAAGATTTTTGGAAAAAACTGTGTGATTTTTTATATCATCAACGTTTCGGATCATACTCCATGATCCATCATCAGGATGATTAGCAGTACTAATATTTTTAATAATTCATAAATGTATATTTTTAATAATTCTAATATAGTTTTTATATGGGAGTTAAATAATTCAAAAATTTTAATATAGTTTTTATATGGGAGTTAAATAATTCAAAAGAAATCTTGAAAGAAAGAACTAGCATAAATGTATATTTTTAATAATTCTAATATAGTTTTTATATGGGAGTTAAATAATTCATATTTTTAATAATTCTAATATAGTTTTTATATGGGAGTTAAATAATTCAAAAGAAATCTTAAAAGAAAGAACTAGCATAAATGTATATTTTTAATAATTCTAATATAGTTTTTATATATATTATTATTACCTGCCATTGGCATAAAAGAACTAGCATAAATGTATATTTTTAATAATTCTTATATTTTTTATAATTCTAATATAGTTTTTATTTATATTGTTAGTACCTACCATTGACATAAGAACTAGCATAAATGTATATTTTAAATAATTCTTATATTTTTTATAATTCTAATATAGTTTTTATATATATTATTAGTATCTGCCATTGACATAGTACTATTGTAATGATTTTGGCTTGGCTTTTTTTAGTTAACTAGTTATTTTTTTTAAAATTTTTAGGCAAATTGTCACCAGAGAGGGTGACACTTTTCAATTGCTTTGAAAAAAACACATTACATTTTGCAGGACCTTACCCAATCCGACTACAGACATTAGCACATATCAAGACACTTGAGAATCACTTTGAATCAGTTCTGGAAGCGTAGGCCAAATGCACGCCGATACTGAGATCCGCCTTTCCTCAACCTGCTCAACTCCTGCCTTCGAGAGGGTGTCAGCCACCCTGTTCGCTTCCCTGAAAACATGTGAGAGCCTAAAATTTTGCACATTCCTGAGAATTGAGTTTATTTCAACGACCCATTGATCCAATTTCCAACTAGGCACTTGGCCTGATCCGACCATCCCTACTACAATCAATGAATCCCCTTCTATGTCAACATTATGCCAGTTTTTGAGGATGCAATACTTCACACCTTCGTAAAGAGCAGCACATTCTGCTTCATTATTCGTGCCATCCTGGAGTTTGAGAGAAGCTGCAACTAGAAGCTCTCCATTTTCATCCCTAACAGCAAAGCCAACACCTGAGGGCCTCGGGTTTCCCTTCGAGGCCCCATCGAAGTTCAGTTTTAATCTTCCTTTCGGGGGTAGGGTCCATTTTGCCTGAGATCTGTTCTCTTTCCTTTTGAGAAACTTTCCAGGCAGAGCCTGAATCATCGGCCAATTTCTAACCATCTTCCTATCCCATGCCAAAAAATATTTGAATTTGCTTAATTTTAGCTTGCCATTCATATGTTCACTTACCCCTGATTCCACCTTGGACAGAATACTCTCCATGGAACCTGATTTTTCTTTGAAGACCCTTGCGTTACGCTCGCACCAAAGCTGCCACACAATCATCGCCGACAGCTCATTCCACAAACCTCTTAACGCCGCACCATGGAAAATATTAGGCCAAGATTCAAACACCAACTGTAGCTTGTTTGGAAGCGGCCCAAACCACCCCAACTTTGCACATAAATGTCCCCAAACAGCCTGTGCCACATCACAATTTAAGAGAAGATGCTGGACATTTTCCAAGCTTCTTTTACACATTATGCACCAGTGAGGCCCATTTATGCCGATCCTTTCAAGCCTTTCCCCGGTGAGGATGCTTTCGTGAAGCGCCAACCAAGCAAATGCACCCGCTTTGGGGAGGACAAACTTACCCCAACATAACCATTTTGGCCACATCGCCACCTCCATTTCATATTTGAGAATACTCTACCCCAATTTCACCGAGTAGCTCCCTGATTTTGAGGCACACCATATCAGACTATCAGACTTATTCGAAATGAGAAGGTGACGGTTCTTCAACTCATTTTCCAACGCCACCTTTAAGTGCTTCTGTAGGAAATCAAACGGCTTCCAGGACCAATTCCATCTGCCAACATCCTGACGAAGGGAAAGATAGTTCCTTAATTCTTCGCCATAGGCTACTTTTGAAGGGCCCACCACTTCTGCAAATTCAGGTATCTCGCCCAGGATCGGGTATGAATTCCACGAGTCATCCCAAAAGGACACCGTCCGCCCATCACCTACACACCAAGAAAGATGGTCACAAATGATTTCTCTGGAATTCAAAATGAAGTTCTAGATTGCGGATCCCCGTTGTGGATTAACAATTGTTAAAATTTTGGCTGGCTCTTGGGAATCGAGGTACTTGGCTCGTAGGATTCTGCCCCACAGAGTTTCTGGGTTTCTGTACAACAACCATGCCAGCTTTGCTCCCAGAGCTCAGTTTTGGAGCTTCAAATCCTTTATCCCAGCGCCCCTGCACTCCTTTGACTTCATGACTGTGTCCCATGATAGCAATGGGACACGTTTCTTATCGTAAGAACCCTCCCAGAGCACTTTGCGTTGGATACCTAAAAGCCTCCTCACTGCTTTATTTGACGCCTCCAGACAAGAGAACATATATATGGGGATGGTCGCTAGCACTGATTTAATCATGACAATCCGCCCTGCAAGTGATAACCATCTGCTATGCCAAGACTCTACCCTCGTGGTGCATTTGTTCACAGTTTCTTCCTAGTGGCAATATTTTGGAGAGCCTGCGAATAAAGGAATACCCAGATACTTCACTGGGAAATGGTCAATCTTGAATTCTAAGATATCCGCCAGCCTCCTTTGCAAACCTGCTGCTGTGTTGAAGAAGAAAATGCTTGATTTCTCCTTGTTGATTTTTTGCCCTGCTTGAGTGCAATAAACCTGGAGGGTGTTTTTTATTATAATGGCTTCCTCTGCTGATGCAATGCCATAGCACATGGTGTCATCTGCGAATAACTGATGGGAAATGGCCGGGATAGATTCAAAAATATTTAGGCCTTTCCAACTACTCCCAATGACCGCCTTCTTTATCTGAGTGCTTAAAGCTTTCGTCATTATTATATAAAGGAAAGGAGAAATCGGGTCTCCTTTCCTTAAACCTTTGGCTCCACAAAAAAACCCACAAGGGGACCCATTGATTATTATAGAGTATCTAGGGGTTGCAATACAGCTGAATATCCATTTCAACCACGATTCATTGAAGCCTAGTTTCTTCTTTACTTCCATTAAGAATCTCTAGCTTACCCTATCGTAAGCTTTGCACATATCAATCTTCACCATCATGCCTTTCTGTTTTGAGTGCTTAAGGGAATGAGCGATTTCGTGGGCCACCACAATGGCATCCGAAATACTTCTACCAGGAACAAAACCACTTTGTTCTTGCGAGATCAACCTTGGAAGAATGACTTTAAGCCGATTAGCCATTATTTTGGTTATCACTTTGTAAGTGGTGTTACATAAAGCTATTGGTCTGTAATCGGCGAAGGTTTCACAATTTACTTTTTTTTGAATCAAGACAATATTGGTATTGTTTAAATCTTTTAGGATTGTGCCCTTCTTTCTAGACTCCTCTACTACCCCATGAAGATCTGGCCCAATGAAATCCCAACAAATTTGGAAGAAGCCAGCATTGAAACCGTCGGGGCCCGGCGCTTTGTCCGGTTGCATCTGGAAAAGCGCAGTTTTGACTTCCTCCAATGTCACTAGCCCACACAAAACTTTATTGTCCTCCTCCATTATTTTTGGTTCCATATCCGCCACTATACTCAGATTTACTGGCTCTCCTTCATTTTCTCCTCCCAAGAGAGAGGAAAAATACTCAACACCGGCGGTTTGTATATCTTCCTCCTTTAATTTCCAATGGCCATCCTCAGTCATTATTTGCTCTATTCTATTCCAACTGCGCTTCAATTTGGTTGAGCTATGAAAAAATCTTGTGTTCAAATCACCTTCTTGTAACCAAGTGTCCCTAGATTTTGACCTCCAATAACACTCTTCTCTTAAGAAAATTTCCTCATATTTTGATTTTAATTGTTTCTCCTTCTCAAATTCGGTAATAGTCATCCCTTGATTTATCACCGTTTCCCCCAGAAGTTCCAGTTCCTCTTCAATACGATTTTTCTCTTCAAAGATATTTTTGAAACTTGATTTATTCCACTCCCTCAATTTTCCTTTCAATCTTTGCAACTTCTTCTGAAAGATGAACATTTTTGAGCCCACCATATGGATTGGTTCAATCCACCACTGCTTCATGAGACCAAGAAGTTTCAGAGCACGTAGCCACATCTTTTCAAACTTGAATTGCCCCATAGCCGGTTTTGATTCTTCATTGATCCGCAGGGCAATTGGAAAATGATTTGATATTGCTATTGAAAAAATAGAGGCTTTGGGTAAAAGATTTCCCTGCAACCAATCTTCAGACACCAGAAATCTATCGAGCCTTTCCGCAATGTTAGTGAAGTTTTTCCTTCTATTATTCCAAGTATAGATGCCATTTGATGTTTTAATGTCAACCAATTTATTTGTTTCTACGAATTGCACAAAATCTTTTTGAGCTTGAGATATTTTCCTTACCCCTCCCAATTTTTCTTTTAAGTCTATAATTGCATTGAAATCGCCCCCTAAAATAACTTTTGAATTGCCTAAATTATTTGAAATAACTTCCCAAAGGAGCTTTTTTTCTTCCGATTTAGTAGGACCATACACATTATGAATTTCATAATTTGACATTGATTGAATGACTGTGACTTTCAATTTCATCCAATTAGAATTAGAGAGGATCAAAGATACCTTGAATTTCCCCAGCCGCCAGAGGACCCCGAATCCACCAGAGGTTTCGGTTGCATCAACAAAGGTGCCATCCCAATTCTTACAGAATTTGATGAAGGCTTTGGTTTCTTCCCCTTCCAACTTTGTCTCTTGGAGAAGAATAATGTCTGGGTTTTGACTTTCCAACTGGCGCTTCACCAGTCGCCTTTTGTTAGGGGCATTTATGCCCCTAACATTCCATGTAAAGACCATCTTTTGCCAAGGGAGGCTCCTGCTCCCTTGGATCTCGTCAAGTATGATTTTATTAAAGGCTGTTCACCTTTTAGGACCTCCTCCTCTCTTTTCTGCTTATTGGTTTTCCTTCCAACCCTCCCCGGTTGGGTGGCATTTGCCGTCTATTTAATCCTCCGTTTTTCAACTGTCCCCAATTCTTCGAGGCAGTCCTTCTCCGAGTGAGACTCTGATTCTAGAAAAGCTTCATCATTATACCATTCCAACAATTTTATTGGAGAGTTTTGAACATCCACCATGGGACCAATTTCCCCTTCTTCGAATTGCGAACCTTTCATCCCAACGGAAGCATCCTGGTCTTCCGCTAAGACAATCTGCCATAGCTTTACCTGGGACGAAGCTTGGAGGCCATTTTGCCCCAAGACACTTGTATCCTTCTACGAAGACTCCTCTTTGGGCGCCTCCGTCACTGAAGATTTTTGTTTCGCTTTCCAAACTTCCTTAATGGTTGGCGGGAAACTCTTGCATATTTCCGCATTATGGTTACGCCGTCTGCATTTTAAGCAGAAAAATTTGGGGTATTCAATCTCGATGCTTTGTTTCCAACTTCCCCCATTCGAGACTAACTCTATTGATGAAGGGATCGCCTTTATTGCCAGTATCAATACCCTTGCATAAATGAGAGTTTCTCCCTTCCTCATGTCGATTTCTAACGTGCGTCCTAGGGAGTTGCCTATTTTTCGATAAACATCCATCTGACTAGTATTCGAATGGCAAATTATATAACTGAATCCACGTTGGGCCGTTACAAGGATCAAATTGCAGCGGATTAAAATTCCTTTCCCACCTTTGCAGGAAAAGGAAGGAGGAATCCTTCTGCCATATTTGTGTATCCATGATTTGTTCCCTTTCCGCTTCACTACGAAATACTGCGACAAAGAAGCCTTTAGGTAGGAAGTTCAAAATTGGATCCATCTTCCAATTATCAATAACCCATTCCCCAATTGTTTTGCGAGATAACCGTCTACCCAGAAAGCGTCCAATAACAGCCCGCTGTTCCAAACACTTAGCATCGTTTTCTACCAGCAATGAAACATCCACCGAGAAAACAACACCTTCAACCGAATGCTCCTTTCCTCCGTCAATCCTTCGCCTTCCACTGTCGCCAACGCCATGATTTGCAGAGGGACCTTCTTGCAACCTTCCTCCCATCCTTTTTTATTAATTTAAAATTTAAAGAAAATTATTGTTTGATTTACCAAACATGTTTTAACCTACACATTCCATAATTTGTAAGATGTATTTCAGTAGTTAACTAGTTATTAATAATTTAGTTTTAAATGTATATTTTTAATAATTCTATTATAATTTATATATATATTATTAGTACTGCCATTGGCATAGTACTATTGTAATGATTTTGGCTTGGCTTTTTTGGCTTGGCTTTTTTTAGTTAACTAGTTATTAATAATTTAGTTTTCAATTAAATCAAACATTTTTTTTATTTTGACTTGGGACTTTTTTTTAAGAATGATTTTTAGTTCCTGTCAAGGCAGGATACTATTGCATTCATTGAATTTTTTCTTGAATGCATAGAATTAAAAAAATTCAACAAAAATTCATAGTCTAAATTTAATTTTTATTTTAAATGATTATAAAAATACTATTTTTCTTTATTCTTATTGGTTTGTGTAAGTATAATATTCAATTTTTTCACCAAAAAATACACATTATTATGTAGATTGTATGTCATTTATTGTTATATAAGTACAATCTACATTCCACGAGATTAATACGTAAAATACTATTTTTCTTTATTCTTATTGATTTGTGTAAGTATAATATTCAATTTTTTCACAAAAAATACACATTATTATGTAGATTGTATGTCATTTATTGTTATATAAGTACAATCTGCAATTTGCATTCCGCCAGATTAATACATACGTCAACGATTTATGACATTTTGCAGTGAATTTCTATATATATAAAAACGTCCATAGGAAAAGGCACCCACCCATTAAAAGTTTCGACGATTAGGCAGGGTTCCATCCTTTCCGTGAACTGAAGGACTATTAAACAACTAAATTAGAATTTCACATCTTTTCACGTCCGCAAAAAATGAAAATCACTTCAATTTTTATTTTTAGTTGGGAAAAAGCAACCATCTATTTTGCTCTCGTTGCCTATCACATATTTAAAAAACTAATTTCATCATAACTCATTATTTTAATTGTATTTTAATATTTGATAAATTAATTTAATAATTTATTTTTTAATTATATTTCTTTTTATTTAATTAATTTTTATATATTAATTATAATAATATAAATTTTATAATATTTCTATTATATATTTTACATTAAATTATTTTTATATATAATTTAAAAAAAATTGTTTTCTATTATATTTGCATGGATGTCTTAAATATATTTATGTAAAAGGTATCTAAAGATATATATCTCTTTACATTGTTTATATTAAATTTGATACTTATTTACACAACAAAATATTAATATTTAAACTTTTATTTAAACAAAAAAAACATTAGAATACGATAATTAAGTTTGGTTTTATTTGTATTTTTAAATATAAAAGTTAAATTTTTAGCTTTAACAATTTTAATATAATTTTTTTTTAAATATTTTATTTGTAGTACAATTTTAATTTTTAAAATCTAATTTACTTAAATTAATTTAATTATATTTATGTCAAATTTTATAATAATAATAATAATATTTGTTATTTTTTTCTCTCCATCTCTATCTCTCCATATTTCCTCTTCAATCTATCTCTTTATATCTATCTTATTGTCTCTCTAGCTCTCTCTATTACTATATAGATCTCTCTCTCTCTCTCTCTCTATATATATATATATATACTTCTCTCTCCCTCTCTCTCTCCCTCTATATACTTCTCTTATATCTCTACTTTCTTTCCTCTCTAACTATTGGTAGGAACTAAAGTAAAAATAGATCTAATGGCATTTAGAACGATTTGAGCTTGAAACAAGATTTTTGCACCCTTTCACACAAATATGTTAATTGCATGACAAGAATGCTCACTACTTTTTCATCTACTTTCTCCTCTAAATCCAAATGCATCATGCTCTCCTGCACGAACTCGACCCTTGGTCACTTGTTTATGTATGTAATTGTTATTTAGATTTGGATTCACACTATTAAAATAAAAAATATATAAAAAATCAATTAACTAAATTTTATAGAGATTTGGATTCACACTATTAAAATAAAAAAATATTTAAAATTGTATTATTATTTCCACTAAACTAATATCTTTATCTATATTTTTAATATTTTATGGTATAATTTGATTATATATGTGCTCCTCCTTCTTTTCATTAATAATATTTTTTCATATTAATATATATATACTAATTCTATTTATATCTTATATTACAGATAATAATTTCTAATAATTTGTAGGTAAATAAATTAACCTATATTATGTAAGTAATATATTAATTTATATTATATATTTATATATACAATATAATATAGGTTATAATATTTTGTAGGTTTTCATTTCATATATATTTATATATATATATATTAATAAACTATCTTAATTATAATATTAATATTATTATATTATTACTATTAATATAATTAATATAATAGTAAATCACTATATCAATAATTATAACAATATTTTAAAATATATTAATATTACAATATTATCTATTTACTTAGTTTATATAATATAATTTATAAATAATAAATATTAAATTAGAATATAATATATTTATTATATTAGTTGTATATTTAACTTCAATTATAATATGAAAATTTCACTATCAAATTCAAAATAAATAGAATCAATCTAAGAATTATTTTTAAGAATAAATCATTTGATTATTTAATGTTTAGCAAATATGTATTCTAAAGAACAAACTCAAACAAGATATTTAACATCAAACAAGATATTTACATTACATAAGCAAAACATATAAAAAAAACCAACACTATTAATCAAACAAAACACAAAATACATAAGTCAAAACTAAAATACAACAATTAAAAAAAAAATACATTTAATTTTATTCACATTAATTAAACTTACATATTTTTTTTATTCCAACTCTACAAATCTCTAATTAGAATATTACAAAGGCAAGTACTTCCACTAAGTGGCACTTGTTAAAAATGTGTATATGTTAGTAGGATTCATAGGACATTTTTGTATATATTAAAAAATATATGTATATGCTACTTATATATATTAAACAATATATGTATATGTTAGTAGCATTGGTGACATGAAAGATAATTATTATGGTTAGGGTTAAGATTTAGGATAAGATTAAGGTTAGATATAAATTTAGGATTATGATTATGGAATAGGATTTGTAGGGACGTTTTTATATATATTAAAATATATATGTATATGTTAGTAGCATTCATAGCGCAACATGAAAGATAATTATTATGTTTAGGGTTAAGATTTAAGATAAGATTAAGGTTATATAAATTTAGGATTATGATTATGGAAGACAATTATTATGGTTAGGGTTAAGATTTAGGATAAGATTAGGGTTAGATATAAATTTAGGATTATTAAAAAATATATGTATACGTTAGTAGTATTCATAGTGCGACATGAAAGATAATTATTATGGTTAGGGTTAAGATTTTTTTTTTTAGAAAAAGAGGGGTAAAAATTTTATTCAATCAAAACGTAAATACAAAGCAAAAGCAAGAGGCCCACCAAGGCAAGACCACCACAAGAAACACCTAAAACACCCTTACAAATTCATGTCCTCCACTAATAACCTCTCTAGGATCTCAAGGTAATGAGAGGGTAAGACCTCCCTTCCACTAATATCCCAACCATCCACATTCTCAGAAGCCCACTTTGCCAAACAATCAGCCACTTTGTTCCATTCTCTAGGGATATGACAAAAGGAAACAAAATCCAAGGAACTGCATAGACTCAGAATTTGTCTGACCACAGAGGCTAATTGCCAACTAACCTCACCCAACCTCTGATTGTTCAACATATCCACCACAATCTGAGAGTCAGACTCACAAATGATCCTCCTCCAGCCTAAAGAGCATCCACGTTCAATAGCAATCAAAATAGCAAGAGCCTCCATCAGATTATTAGAGTGCTGACCTTTGTAAATAGAGAAGAAAAACACAGCACCACCATCATTACCTCTCCCAATACCTCCAACACCAGCATGACCAGGGTTCCCACGAGAAGAACCATCAGTATTAATTTTAAGGACCCCCACCGGGGGAGGCGACCAACTCCCATTGCGACAAACACGTTGCCTGACATGACGGGGTCTTCTTTCTGCAATGACTCCCCATCTATTGTCCTCCAGGTTCAAATTCCGCAAGATAGCAAGATCACCAGGATCAATATTTTCAGACATATCACATTTAGCAGAAATAGTCTCCTGAAGCCTGCTAATTATCTTCTTCCACAGCTGAAAACTCCCCAAATTGGAGCCACCAAAGACTCTGCGGTTCCTCTCCAACCAAAGGTTCCAGAGGATAAAAACAGGCCCAACAGACCAGGCCACCTGCAAGAAAGGAGTCTTCGCTGGAGGCCTGCCCAAACTCTCCCAAAATTCAATTAGGGAAGAAGCGTGTATACAACCATGCTGCCAAGCCTCCCACCATCTATGCCAAATCTCTCTAGAAAAAGGGCAAAGAAAGAACAAGTGTGAGGTACATTCCTCACTGTGTGAACACAGGAAGCAGATAGAAGGACCCTGGAAACCTCGCTTGCGGAGGTTTTCCCAAGTGAGGCACTTCTTCTGAGCAACCAACCATAAGAAGAAATTGCATTTGAGCCAAGAAAAGTTGTCCCAAACCTTCTTCCACCAGTGCACCTCTGCGGGACCATATAAGTTTTTGTCAAGCATAGCATAGCCTTGGGCCACAGTAAATTTACCATTTGGACTAGGACTCCAAGCCAACACGTCCATCACATTAAGGGAGCTGCAGAGCCTGCCCTCCAAAATTCTAGTGAGGGTAGCACGATCCTCCTCAGAACCCCCCAAGGGCCACTCTTGCGGGTCCTTCCAACAAGCCACCACCACCTGACCAATACGCTTGACAATTTTAAAATGCTCCACCTTTATCCAACCAGCCTCAGAAAAAATATGGCAAAGAGGCTGCAGCTGAGGGAAGCTATAAAGAATAGGAGGGTGGCCATCCCAAGAGTCCTGCCAAAACAAAGCATCAGAACCTCTACCACAGATCTAGAAGAGACCCTCCTTAATCAACTGGGATCCCTTCTTAAGGGTCTCCCAGATACCAGAACCTTTACCCAACAAAACAAGCCGAGGCACATCAAGGCTATCAACACTAGGAAGATACTTGTGGGAAAGAATCTTGGCCCAATCCTGATCCCGATGGTTGCACCACCTCCAGTAAAGCTTGGCAGCCAAGGCCGTGATAGCAAGAGCCATAGACCTAAGACCAAGGCCCCCAACATGCTTCGGCCTGCAAACCGACTCCCACTTGACTAAACTCCACTTTGAAGAAAGAAGGCTACCAGACCAAAGAAATTTTCGAGACAGAGCATCAAATTCTTGCACAAAGGTGGAAGGGGGAACTTGCACACAACACCTATAAATGGGGAGAGCCTGCATCACAGTCTTAAGAAGAACAACTCTCCCAGCAGAAGATAACCATCTATACGTCCAATGACTAACCTTACTCCAGAATTTATCCAAAATCCCCTGCCAGTATTCTCTACGCTGAGAGCCCAGAGCCAAAGGGATCCCCAGGTACATCAGGGGAAGAGAACCAATCTGAAACTGAAGGATCCTAGCAATCCTGCTCTGAATGAGCTGAGGGGTATTAAAGAAATAAATGGAGGATTTGTCATCATTGATACTCTGACCTGAAGCCTTCAAATAGATGTCTAAGGCTCTCCTGAAGTTCACTGCCTCACTAATTCTCGCCATGCCCATCAACCCAGTATCATCCACAAACTGAAGATGGGAGTAGGGAGGAAGATGATTGTTCCAGCTCCAACCTTGGATAAAACCCTGCCTCACCTGAGACTTAATAAATCTTCCAAGGCCCTCCGCCATGAGAATGAATAAATACGGAGATAGAGGGTCCCCTTGCCGGAGACCCCGAGATGCACTAAACAAGGCAGAAGGTTCCCCATTAATGAGAACAGAGAAGGAGGACGAGGTCACACAACTAAGAACCCACTTAACCCACTCCTCATTAAAGCCAAAAGTCAAGAGGATTTTTTGCAAGAACTCCCAGCTCACCCGATCATACGCTTTTGCCATGTCAAGTTTAATGAACATTGCCCTCTCCTTAGACTGAGCCATAGAATGAATAGCTTCCATTGCTATCACTACACCATCCAAAATTTGTCTTCCTTCAACAAAACCACCCTGCTCATTGGAGATCAGAGTACCGAGGAGTGGTTTGAGTCTCTCCGCAATCAATTTAGTGATGATCTTGTACACAACATTACATAACGCAATAGGCCTGAAATGAACCAACTGATTAGCCCCCTCCTTCTTAGGTATGAGAGCCAAGAAAGTAGAATTCATGGACTTGAGCATCTGTTTGTTCCTATGTGATTCCTGAACCACCTCGAGGAGATCAAACTTTATTATTTCCCAAAACTCCTGAAAGAACTCAATCGAAACCCATCCGGGCCAGGAGCCTTACCTTTTTTCATATTAAACACCACTTTCTCCAGCTCAGGTAACAAAATAGGACATAAGAGAGCTCCATTCATCTCAGCAGAGACCAGGTGGGGAATACACTCCAAGATGGCCCTCTCCTCAGCCCCAGCTGCAAGAGCCTCCCTAGAAAAGAGATTTGAAAAATAATTGACAGCTTCCCTGGAAATATCAGCATTGGAGGAGAGATGAGCCCCTTCAGGTGAAACCAGAGAGGAGATAGAACAACTCTGCCTTCGAGCCTTAACCGAATTATGAAAGAAAGCAGTGTTCCTATCCCCCTCCTGAAGCCAATCAACACGAGATTTCTGCTTCCAGAAGATCTCTTCCCAAAGCTCCCACTATTCTAATCCCCTGAGAGCCAAGGACTCAGCTCTACTCAGATCTGAGGTCAACCCTTGGTCCCGAATCTGACGGGTGATGATATCCAACTTGGCCTGAGCAGCCAACTTCTGAGCATGAAGGTTCCCAAAACATTGTTTATTCCATCTCTTAAGTCTGTACTTCACATGTTGAAGCCTCTTGCTGAAAGTAAACATGTGTGTCCCATGGGCAGGCCTCCCCTCATACCACCAATCCACCATAAGATCATGTAGAGACTGATCTCTTAGCCACATTAACTGAAATTTGAAGGAAGGATTTTTGGTGACTCCATAAGCAGTGACAGAGAACTTGATAGGCCAGTGATCAGAGCCCCTCCAATCAAGAATTTCTGAACTGGTGATCAACCTACTATTCATCCAATAGCACGAAACCAGAAATCTATCAAGCCTTTCTGAGATGGCCTCAACACCACATCTCCTATTATTCCATGTAAAGACGCCATTGGTTGGCTTCACATCAATGAGATTCAAGGAGCTAATCATATCCCTGAGAAGACCTGCAGAAGGGTCCAACCTGGCTAACCCTCCTTATTTTTTGTCCAAGCTAGTAACAGCATTAAAATCACCAGCCACAATCCATGGGAGAAAGGGGTCTAAGGATCGAATGAAACTGATGTGAGCCCAGAGATTTGACTTACCAGAGAAATCAGTAGGAGCATAAATATTAGAAAAAAGACACCTCTCTCCAGTCTCCAAGCTAGAGGCAACCAGAGAGATAGAAGACCGACTAGAACTCCACCATATGGGGAAGACTTTCCTCGGGTTCCAGAAGCAAGCCACCCCCCTGAACTGTTCAAAGCACCCACCCCCTGCCAATTACCCTGGGGCCAGATACGCGGAGCACACTTATCCAAACCATCCACTGTAAGCTTAGTTTCTTGAATAAAGACCACATCAGGAGACTGAGATTCAATTAATCTACGAACAACTTTTTGTCTAGGGATGATGTTCAACCCCCTTACATTCCATGATAAAACAATCATTTATGGGGGTGGGAGAAGTGGGAATCAATGGGTTTCACAGACCCAGACTCAACCAAAGTATCACCCATAATCTTGACCTTCTCTTGATCAGTCTTCCTTCCACTCCTTGACGGTTTATCAAGCAGCCCCTTTTTAAAGGATTTCTGTTGTAAACCTAAACCAGGAGAAGCTTTGTTACCCTTCACAAAATCTGAGGCCCCCTTAAGAGCAGGAGGATTAGGAGACACCACCACAGAATCCTTCGTAACCTGTGACCCCTGAAGGTCCCTGATATCCTGACTTTGGGTAGGCACATCCTTCGCCAAACGAACAACCTGATGGTCCTCCGGAGATAAAAACTGCTCCTCTTTCTCAACAACTTCCTCCTGAATCTCATGCAAACCCTTAGCCCCAGAAGAGAGCTCAACTGGAATACCTTCCTCTTGAACCAGGTCCTCAAGCACATCAAACCTGTTAAAAGTGCCATCATTTTGTCTATCCATCCAGGTTCTCTTTTTTCCTTTACCTTTGTTACGGGACTTAACCTGAGTAAACCCCTCATTATCCACAGGTTCATTGGCCAGAGGAGCCTTCCCCTTGACCCCCGAAGGAGGTCCAGAGGATGCCAAGGGGGAGGGTTTAAATCTAGGGCATTTGCGATGTAAATGACCGTATTCATGACAAATTCTGCATCTAAAGGGAAGGGTCTCGTAATCTAGTTGTTGGATCCAAGACGATGATCCCAAGCGAATTTCCATAGAATCTGGTAATGGGTTATTTAAATCAACTTCTACACAAATACGAGCAAAGGAAATTACCTTACGGTTTTGAGTTTGTGTAGCCGATCCCACCGGTTTTCCAAGAAGCAATGAAATTGAGTGAAGAATATCTTCCCTCTAGAATTCCAAAGGAAGCCTCGGCAATCGGACCCACACAGGAACCCGCGAGGGGATCTCTTCGGCAGAGTTGAAGCCCATGTGCCAAGGCTTAATGAAGAGCCCCACCTGGTTAAAGAAATAGGGGCCCCCTTCAAAAGCCCTATTCCTGTCCGACATGCTTGAAAAGATAACTAGAAAGTAATTATTAGCAGCCAAAATAATCTCCATATCACCTTCTGGGTTCCAAACTCGATGCGCCCAGGAATCCAAGACAGGTAAAGACAGACGAAGACCCAAAAATTTGCAAATGAGGGCATGATTACACCAATATTCAACATCCTCTACAACTTGTTCAGGTTGAATGACCAAAACTGGTCGATCCTCGGATCTCTCCAAACATCCGTTTATTTTTTTAACTCGAAATACCCCTTTAGAAGAGGAGACCCCATCTCCAGACTGGGGTTTACCCAGCGGATCCTTACCACTGGCATGCATCGAAGAAGATGGCTCTACCATCTCCAAATTGCCAGAAGAAACCTCAGATATAACAAAACCTTGATTCTCCATGGATCGCAAAGCACCACCCCGCCAAAAAGGAGAGAGATGGGGGCCAAGACCCACAGTCTCAAACCGCAGACCACACCCGCCAGGGACAGCCGTTAACAGCAAAAAATGCAGAAGGAAATACTACCTACGAGCAAGATAAAGGCCGAGATCCCCACTCAACCTGCGCACCCCTGAAGACTATCAAAAACCCCACCCCCTGAGATCTCACCACCAGCTCGGACGCCGCGCACCACCAGATCACAGAACAGAGGAGCTAGGGCACGCGGGCCCTAGCTCTCGCCCAAACGCCTCGCAGAGCCATCCAGTAAATAAATCAAACTGTTGAATCGGTTAGGGTTAAGATTTAGGATAAGATTAAGGTTAGATATAAATTTAGGATTATGATTATGGAAGACAATTATTATGGTTAGGGTTAAGATTTAGGATAAATTAGGGTTAGATATAAATTTAGGATTATGATTATGGAAGACAATTATTATGGTTAGGGTTAAGATTTAGGATCTAAGATTAGGGTTAGATATAAATTTAGGATTATGATTATGGAAGACAATTATTATGGTTAGGGTTAAGATTTAGGATCTAAGATTAGGGTTAGATATAAATTTAGGATTATGATTATGGAAGACAATTATTATGGTTAGGGTTAAGATTTAGGATCTAAGATTAGGGTTAGATATAAATTTAGGATTATGCTTATGGAAGACAATTATTATGGTTAGGGTTAAGATTTAGGATAAGATTAGGGTTAGATATAAATTTAGGATTATAATTATGGAAGATAATTATTATGGTTAGGGTTGAGATTTAGGATAAGATTAGGATTAGATATAAATTTAGGATTATGGTTAGGGTTAATATTTAGGATCATTATTTGGGTTGAAGTTAATGTTATTATTTGGATTAGGTTTATTGTTAGAAATACAATTAGAACTACCGATACAATTATTGTGGTTAGGATTTAGGATAAGATTGAGGTTAGATATAAATTTAGGATTATGATTAGGATTGAAGTTAATGTTAGAAATATAATTAGAACTACCGATGGGGTTAACATTAGGATTAGGGTTAGGATTAGAGATAGAATTAGGATAAGGGTAGGGTTAAGGTTAAGATTAGGGTTAGAGTTAGAGATATAATTAAGATTAGGGTTAAGATTAGAAATATAGTTAGGGTTAGAGATAAAATTATCATTAGAATTAGGTTAAAAATACAACTAGCATATATATCTTATATATATAATCTATATAATATATGTCCATAAATCATTTTTTAGGCATATTTTTTAAATTCTAAAAAACAAAAAAAACATAAAAGCTAAAAAAGCCAAAAAAAAATACAATGACGCATAAATTATATAGATTATATATGCTAGTTTATAGCACACTCAATAATACATTAATGTTAAGTATTATATTATTATAATTACTAAAATATTATTATATTTTCAATTTAATTATATTATTATTACGATTATATTATTGTTAAAATTATCTTATAATTTTATTTTATTTTATTTATTTATTTTTAATAAAAGGGTAAAAACTTTATTGAAGATTAGAAACAAGCATTACAACCAAGTCCAGGGTAAAATCCTGTAAAACACAAACAAAGCCAAAAACTAAATCAGCCAACACCCCCCTCATCCTCAGCAAGAACCCTCTCTAAGTCCAGACTAAGCTCCTAAGGGATTTGAGCCCAATCATCAATCTTCCAATCCTCCAAATGCTCTGAAGCCCACTTGGCCAAACAATCAGTAGTCCTATTCCATTCTCTCAAAATTTGGACAAAAGACACCCTCTCCATCAAAGTACCAACCTAAAAAATCTGTTGTACCATCACCGCCAACTTCCAACTCACATCTGACATCTTCCTTTGATTAAGCAAGTTAATTAGAACCTATGAATTAGATTCAAAAATAACCCTACGCCACCCAGCTCATAGGCCCTCTCCAAGGCATAAAGAATCGCTCATCCTTCCATAAGGTTGATAGTCTGCGACCCCTTATGGATAGAAAAGAGGAAAACCACCAAGCCAGAAAAATCCCTGCCAACCCCACCAACTCCAGTTGGACCCGGATTTCCCCTGGAAGAACCATCAGTATTAACCTTCAAGGTGCCCATAGGGGGTGGCTTCCAGTTCCCCAAACGTTGGACTCACTGCCTCACCTGCCTACCTCTCTTGCAACAAGAATCAGCAGGGGTTAACCCCTGGATACCCAATCGGGCCACCAACTGTGCATCCCTCTTCTCAAGTAGAAACTCCACATCCCCTTAGCTTGAATCGTCTCTTGAATCATCCCAAGAAATCTGAACCACACCTACTAAACCTGCAAATGCTCCCCTATGAAAATCCTCCTATTCCTTTCCAACCAAACCTGCCACAATAAGAAAATAGGCCCTTCTTGCAACGCATCCTACAAAAAAGAGGCCATCGAGGGAGGTCTTCCCAAGCTAGACCAAAAATACACTGAGGAAGCATGGAAACAGGGGCTGTTCCAAACTCCCCACCAAGAATTCCAAACCTACAAAGTAAAAGGACACCAAAAGAAAAGATGTGAAGAGTCCTCTTCACCTCTCCCACACAACACACTTAGATGGGCCCTAAAACCCACACTTCTGGATGTTATCCCAAGTCAAAAACTTGTTCCAAGCCAAAGTCCAAACAAAGAAGTTGCACTTCGGCCAAGAAAACTTATTCCACACCCTTTTCCACCAAGGAACCCCTACCCCCTCAATCCTCTAAGAAAGCAACCTCTGATATCCTGACGCAACCGTGTAGTGACCTTTCAGATTAGGAGACCACGCAAGAATATCCCTGTCCCTAAGGGGAATGCATTGCCTGCCTGAGAGAATATTATTTAGTATCGTATATTCCTCTTCCATACCAATCACCGGCCACTCCTTAGGAGTCTTCCACCTAGCACTCACAAGTTGTCCTTGAACATAAAGCACCTTAAAATCACTTATCGTCGTCCAACCAGCTTCACAAAATCTCCTACTCAGGGTCAACAAGTCAGGGAACTAAGTGAGAATGGGAGGATAACCATCCCAAGAGTCATGCCAAAACTGAACCTCTGTGCCATGCCGACAGATCCAAAATAAGTCATCCTTGACAAGCGTAGCTCCTTTCTTGAGAGTAGCCCAAATAATTGATCCCTTTCCTACCAAAGGGTAGCAAGGGATATCTTCCCCAAGAATATCCTAAAAATACTTATAGGAAAGAATCTTGGCCCAAATCCGATCCTTCTTCGTGCACCAACACCAATAAAGTTTCGTAGCCAACGCCATCCCAGCCAATGAGGATTGCCTCAACCCCAAACCACCAAACTGCTTAGGACAAAAAACCATATCCCATCTAACCAAACTCCATTTGGAAGACATCAAACTGCCAACACATAAAAATTGTCTTGCTAATGAATCCAGCTCTGTAACAAAGCTCTTCGGGGCCACCTAAAGCATACACTTATAAATGGGAAGAGCCTGGACCACAGACTTAAGCAACTAAACCCGCCTGCAAAGGAAAACCATCGGTTGGTCCAGTGAGTAACCTTCAATCAAAATTTGTCCAAGATAAGCTGCCATGACTCCCTCGGTAATCTATCCACAACAATAGGAAACCCATGATAAGACAAAGGAAGATCCCTAATCTGAAATCTAAGAATCTGAGCAATTCTCCTTTGGATAGAAGTTGGGGTGTTAAAGAAATAGATGGAAGACTTGTCTTCATTAATTAATTGACTTAAAGCCACCAGATATATATCCAAAACCCTGCGTATATTCGTTGCCTCCCAAATAGTGGCAGCCCCCATCAAGGCAATATCATCCACAAAATACAAATGGGATTGAGGGGGTACATCACCTCCCCACCTCCACCCCTGAATAAGTCCCAGCTCCACATGTCATCTCAGAAGGTGCCCCAAGCCTTCCACTAGTAGAATAAACAAGTAAGGAGAAAGAGGATTGCCTTGCCTTATCCCTCGAGAAGCACCAAACAACTCAGAATGCCCCCCATTAGTTAAAATAGAGAAAGAAACTGACGTGATGAAACTCATTACCCATTGAATCCATTCATCTCCAAAGCTAAAAGTAGCCAAGACCTTCTGAAGAAAAGACCAATGGACTCTATCGCACACCTTTGCCATATCAAGCTTGATAAACATAGCTTTTTCTCTAAATTGTGTCATAGAATGGATGGTCTCATTAGCTATAACAATACCATCCAGAATCTGTCTGCCCTCCACAAAACCACTTTTCTCCTCAAAAATGAGTAACTGCATCCACTTTTCAACCTATTAGCAATTAGCTTTGAAATAATCTTATACACCACATTGCAAAGGGATATAGGCCGAAAACGGCTTAACCTATCTGCCCCTTCACACTTAGGAATAAGCGTGAGAAAAGTGGAGGTCAGGGCCTTTAACATTTGCTTATTCCTCTGTGACTCTTTGACCACCTCTAATAAGTCCAGTTTGATAATCTCCCAGAACTCTTGGAAGAATTCAATTAGGAAACCATCAGGGCCAAGGGCTTTTCCTTTCTTCATCTAAAACACTGTCCCCTCCAATTCTTCCAAAGTGATCTCTCCCATAAGATCCTCCATCATTTCCCTAGACACCAAGGAAGGGATGTAGGAAAGGACCTGAGCTTCCTCCTCCGAACTCCCCTACAAATCCTCTCTGAAAAGGGAAGAAAAATAATGAACAACTTCATCTAAAATACTCTGAAAAGAAGATAGAGTCTCTCCCCTATCTGTGACCAAAATAGGAATAGAATTACCATTCCACTGAGCCTTGACAAAATTGAAGAAGAAAGCAGATTTTTTATCCCCCTCCTGCAGCCACTCAATTCAGGCTTTTTGTTTCCAAAAGATCTCTTCCCGCACTTCTCATTCTTCCAAAGCTTTTAGAGCCCTTGATTCCTCCTACATCAGAGTCTCTGTCACCCCATTCTCCCTAATTACCCTCGTAATACCATCCATATTAGCTTGTGCTTCAGACTTGGCCTTGAAAATATTTCTAAAACATTTCCTATTCTAATGCTTAAGCTTATATTTAACAAATTAAAGAAGCTTAGTAAAGACATGCATTGTCGTACCAAAGGACGGTCTACCCTCCTGCCACCACTGATCAACATATCCATGGAGATCAGGATCACACAACCACATAAGCTGGAACTTGAAGGAGGGTACGTGGGGCCGCCCAGCCAAGAGGAAAAAAAGCTTTATAGACTAATGGTCTGAGCCTCTCCAGTCCAGAATCTCTGAGCTAGATGACCACCTTTCACCAACCCAAAATAAAGAAACCATAAACTGATCCAGACGTTCTGTAATGCAGTTTTCACCGACCCTTTGATTGTTCTAGGTAAATTTTCCATTGTTGGGCTTGATATCAACAAGATTCAAAGCAGAAATATTGTCCTAGAAAAGCAAAGCTGAGGCCTCCAACCTCATGGTACCACCCCGTTTCTCAGCAATTTCAGTGATAGCATTGAATTCACCCCCAATAATCCACAGATGGTAAGGAGCCATACTACGTACACATTGAATATTCAACCACATGAGTTGCTTGCCCTGTAGATCCATGGGAGCATAAATGTTGGAAAAAGAGCCATCTCACTTGATTTAGGACAAGAGGCCACCATAGAGATAGAGGATTTGAAGGACACCCACCACTGGGGGCTAATCTTCTAAGGGTTCCATAAGCAAGCCACCCCCCAGAAGATCCCTAAGCTCCAATGCACTGGAATTCACCATGCTTCCACAACTTGGGCATTAAACCCATCATACAATCCACAAAAAGCTTGGTCTCTTGCAAAAAAAGAATATCAAGATACTGACATCTAACCAAATCTTGAACAACTTTTTGTCGAGGGCCACTGTTCAAGCCCCTAACATTCCATGAAAGAATAATCATTTCAAGGGGCTTGAGAAATGAGAATCTAGAGTCTTGACTGACCCTGATTCCACCAAAGTTTCCCCTATCAATTTAATCTTGTCCATATCCTTCTTCCTACCCAACTTAGCCACTTTCTCCACCCTCCCTTTCTTAAGATCTTTTTGCAAGATACCCAATTGAGGAGACGACTTACTATTTTTACCCACCTCTACACCTGTTCTTCGTGCGAGATGAGATAAAGCTCCATTTCCCTTCCCATAAAAATTACCTAATTCCTCCTGAGCCTCCATCTGTAGATCTGTTACCAAATGCAAGGTCCCATCCTCCTGTAGAGCGGGAGAAACCCCGAATTTGATCCCCTCTTGTCCATAGCCTCCCCCATCCTGCTCAGTGCACTATAAGCCCAAGCAAACCTCCTGATGGTTTGCCTGGTCCAACTCAATAGAATGCCCATGTTGTTCAATACCCAAAATTCATTGATCCAAATCTATCAAACCTGGATTCACTTCTTGTTGGCTAAGATCCTCTAAAACCTCAAATCTATTAAAAGTATCATCATCCTGCCTCTCATTCATAGTTATTTTTTGCCCCTTATTTATGTTCTAATTTCTGACAGGACTAAAGCCATCCTCCCTGGTACCATTGATCTGAAGAGGACCCTTGCCCTTATCCACCCTAGGCAAATTACTAGGGAATTGAGAAGAATGGGTGTCCAAAGGCTTGGCCCTTGGGCATCTATGTTGTAAATGACCATACTCATGACACAAACACCATCTAAAAGGTAAGGTCTCATAGTCGAGCTGTTGAACCCGGGAGTAAGATCCTACACACACTTCTAGAGAGTCTGGCAATGGTTTACTTAAATCAATTTCAACATAGAACTGGGCATATGTCATTACCTTTTTGAACTGTGTCTGTTGTGAAGAACACACAGGTTTACCAAGCATTGAAGCTAGTAAATGCAAAACATCATCATGCCAGCATTCAACCAAGAGCCTTGGTAATCGAACCCAAATTGGAACCCGACTTGGAATCTCCTCGACCGGATTGAAGCCCGCATGCCACGACTTGATAAACAAGCCCACCTTATTGTAAAAGTAAGGGCCTCCTTCAAAAACCTTGATCCTATCTGTCATGCAATCAAACGTAACCATAAAATAGTTATTTTCTAAGATCCTAATCTGCATCTCTCCTTCTGGAAGCCATGTCCTTTGAGCCCAGGCTTCCAAAAATTGCAAAGATATTTTCAATCCCAAAAAATTGTAGTACAGAGAATGTCGAGAGTAGTATTCAATATCCTCTGCGAGCATCTCCATCGGGATCACAACATTCAACCTCTCTTTTCACCTTTCTAGGCATCCATTAATCTTCAAAAACTGAGACCCTCCTAACGGTCCCATCTCATTCATCTTCAGATTCTGAGAAAATAAATTATTGTCATAAAGCCGAGACCCTTGTGGCAAGGGTTTCGAGCCAAAAGCTGAGCGGAAATCCATCATGGGTCCTGCCCCCGACGACTCCCCTCAAGACATGAGCCCCAAATATAACCCTACACAAGCATGCAAGCCCTGATTTGAGAAAATAAACCCCACCAAGATTAGCGCAAGACTCCTCCCGCACCACCCTCAGCCCACCAAATCCTTAAGAAAGAAAACTTTCAGCAAAAAACCCACACCTTGCACCACCCTCAGCCCACTGTATCCTTCAGAATGAAAGCTTACAATGTAAAACCCACACCTTATGAAAGTACGTCGCAACCCCAAACATGAAGCCACACATCCCACAAAGCACCCACAACTCTTCCCCCCAAACTACAACCAACCCCAAACAATGAAAGGCAATCAAAAAGAAAGGAATCAAACAATACTAAGCCTCCTCCACCATCGAAATGCCTCCAACCCACAGTTGAGCAAACTCCACCACTGATTGGCCCTCACAAACCAACATGCAAGCACAACAGCGTAACATGCAAGGAAGTCTACACAGGCTACAAGCCACGAGCAGAGTGCCCAAAAGCTTCTCTTCAAAGAAAATCCTTCACAGAGATTGATGCCACCCACGTCCAAACCCCACACACACCTTAACCATCCCACCCGATTGTAGAAGGAACACACTAATTCACAGAGAAAGGACAGAGCTAGGGCTTCAAAACCCTAGCTCCCCTAGATGTCTCCCAACCGATCGCCATCCCCCTTAAGATCTAGTGCTACATTCAAAGACAAAGAATATATCTATAAATTTTCACTTCTTGAGAGAGAAGGTCTTTTGATGGAGCTTCTGAAATTCTGAGGCTAAAATTATCTTATAATTATTATAAAATAAATATTTATTTATTTTTTAATTATTTTATTATTAGGGTTAGGGATAGGGATACGATTATATTTAGGGTTATGATTATGGTTAATGTAGGTGATTAATGAAAGATAAATATTTCAATTGAATAATAAGAGTGTTGTGGTTAGGATTACAATTATGGTTTATGATTACGGTTAGGGTTAGGTGAGGTTTACAATTATGGTTTATGGTTTCAAGTTAGATGTAAGCTTAGTTTATAAGGTTGGGGATACAGTTAGTTTTGGATTTGGGTTATGGTTGGGGTTAGGATTAGGGTAAGGGTTAGGTTTAGGAGTAAGCTTAGGGTTAGGATTAGGTGTAGGAGTAGGGTTAGGTTGAATGTTTGGTTTGGGATTAGGGTTTTGGTTAGGGTTAGGGTTCAAGGTAATCTCTAAATTTAAGTTTAAGTCATAGTTGGTTGTTTTCTGACAAGAAATAATTAAATAGTTTGTTTTTTATTTCATTCATTACAACCAACTATGATTTAATCTTAAATTTAGATATTTACTTGAAACCTAACATCCTAACCCTAACCATAACCCTAACCTAACCCTATTTTTCTTTATCTTAACCATAACCCTTATTTTATTTCTCATAACCCTAACTTTAATCCTAACGATAACCATAATAGTAATCATAACAATGACCAACCGTAAACCTAACCCTAAACCATAAACCTAATCCTAACCAAATCCCCAATTTTAATCCTAACCCTAACATTAACCATATTCCTAATCCTAACCCTAACCCTAATTCTAACCCCAACTCTAATTTTATTTATATTAACCCTAACCCTTATTCTATTTCTCATAACCCTAACTTTAACGCTAACCCTAATTGTAATCATAGCAATAATTGTAAACCTAAACTTAAATAGTAAACCATAATCCATAATGATAACCCTAAACTATCCCTAACCCTAACCATGTAAACCATCTAATCCTAACCTAAACCTAACCCTAATCTCAAGAATAACCATAATCCTAATCTCAACCCTAACCTTAATCCTAACCATGTTCCTAACTCTAACCTTAACCTTAACCTAACCAAATTTCTATCCTTAATCAAAAACCCTGACCCTAATACCAATAATAATCATAACTCTAAACCTAACCCTAAACCATAAATCTTAATTGTAACCCTAAACTAATCCTAAATTTAACGTGAACACTAACCCTAACCATAATCCTAATTGTAATCCTAATTTCAACTCTATTCGCAAAACATAACTCTATTCCTAATTATAACCCTAACCCTAACCATAATCCCAACCCTAATGAAAATTTGAACCCTATCTCAACCCTAACCTAACCCTATCCCTAATCTTAACCAAAACTCTAATTGTAACTATAAGCCCTAATCGTATTCCCAACTCTAACTCAAACAAAAACTATACTTTTAACTCTAAATTGTAAACCATAGGCCCTAACCGATACCGCCCTAACCTAAAACCATAACTATGACCCTCACCTAACCATAATCCTAACCCTATTTCTCATAACCCTAACACTAAACCTAACTATAACCCTCACCCCAACCCTGACCCTAAACCATACCCAAAACCTAAGCCTATCCTTACACTAAATGGTAAACCATAAACCCTAATAGTAAACCTAACCTAACCCAAACACTAATCAAATACCATAATGGTAACCCTATTTCTCATAACCCTAAACATAAACCTATTTCTCATAAAACTAACCCTAACCTTAACCTTAACTAAATCCTTAACGATAATCCAAAACCCTAACCCTAATAATAACTCTAAGCCTAACCTCAACCCTAACCCTAACCCTAATCAAATCCTTAATTGTAACTATAATCGTAACCCTAACACTAACCATAACCAACACTAACCCCAACCCTTACCCTAACTCCTACTGTAATCATAACCTTATCCCTAACCCTAACCCTACCTCTAACCCTAACCTTAAACCTAAACCTAACCCTAAATCTATATCTCATAACCTTAACTGTAATCCCAACCTTAACCTAACCAAATCCCTAACCTCAATACAAAACCCTAACCCTAATCTCAACTCTAATCCCAATTATAATCATAAATCTAAACCTAACCCTAAACCATAAACCCTAATTATAACCCTAAACTAACCCTAACTTTAACCTAAACCCTATCCCTAACCATAATCCTAATTATAACCCTAAATCATAACCCTAATTCCAACTCTATTCCCAACACTAACCTATTCCTAATTATAACCCTAAATCTGACCATAATCCCAAGCCTAATGCAAAACTAAACCCTAACTCAACCCTAACCTAACCCTAACCCTAATCCTAACCAAAACCGTAATCATAACTATGAGCCCTAATCATATTCCTGACTCTAATAACCCTAATCCTAACCAAAACTGTAATCGTAACTATGAGCCCTAATCGTATTCCTAACTCTAATAACCCTAATCCTAACCAAAATTATAATCGTAACTATGATCCCTAATCATATTCTTGACTCTAATTCCAACAAAATCCATAACTTCCAACCCTAAATTGTAAATCATAGGTCCTAAACATAACCCTAACCTATATCTAAACCTAATAAAAAATCATAATTGTAACCCTCACCTAACCATAATCCTAACCCTATTTCTCATAACCCTAACAGTAAACCTAACTATAACCCTAACCCCAACCTTGATCCTAAACCATACCCAAAACCTAAGCCTATCCTTACCCTAAATGGTAAACCATAAACCCTAATAGTAACCCTAATCTAACCAAAACACTAACCAAATACCATAATCGTAACCTTAACCTAACCATAATTGTAACCCTATTTTTCATAACCCTAACCCTAACCTTAAATGTAAACATATTTCTCATAAAACTAACCGTAACCTTAACTTTAACCAAATCCCTAATGATAACCCAAAACCCTAACCCTAACCCCAACCCTGACCCAATCCTAACCTAACCCTAACCCTAACCCTAATCAAATCCTTAATTGTAACTGTAATCATAACCCTAACACTAACCATAACCAACCCTAACCCCAACCCTTACCCTAACTCCTATTGTAATCATAACCTTATCCCTAAGCTAACCAAATCCCTAACTATAAATTTAACCCTAAAACTAACCATAATCCTACGCAATCAAGACTAGGCAATAATGTTAGGTAGATCGTTTTACATATGGTGGCCATGTATTTTAGGTCCAATCACCTCCAAATTTCACAGGCAATAAAAAAATAAACTTCTATACATATTTCATAAAGTGATTTTTTCACATGTACATTTGGTACCACTTTTTCACCTTTTTTGTATTCAATGCTTAGTCTTTTTCTATTTTACAAGCCCTATGTGTGCCTAATTTTCATTGTTTATCATTTTTTCATTATAATTGTTAGTATTAATGCATGTGTTTGTTACATAAGGTTAGGTTAGTTGGAGATAGCATGAGGTATGTTATTTGTATACTATTTTTACACACAATCACACCCAAAATGATCATGGATTAAGTTTCATCTTTTAGATCCTTTCATTTAGTAAACTTAACATGTCCTACTAGTCTCACCTTCTAAATTTTAAAGAGTAGATTTATTTTATTTTAACTGAACTTACCAATTAATGATAAGAACAAAATATTATTCTAAAACAATTATGTATCTACTTTTCCTCTCTGGTAGTTTTTTGAATTTTTCGCTCTTGCTCTGATTTAACTGTCTCATGGGTTGGTCGTGCAGGGGCCCTGGGAAGGCTCCCCATTCCAAGGATGTTGTCTCTTTGTCTAGTGATGTGTCTGCTTTTGCAGTGGCTAGTGTTGTTGTTCCCCATGTGAATTCTCCTCATCGTGCCTCTATCCTTTCTTCTAGGGGAAGGACTGGGAGTATTTCTAGCAAGTCGCCTATGTCCCCAACTCTTGGGTTAGACTCTTTCTTCACTAAAGAAGAACCAACCTTCTATGTGGAAAAACTGGTGGGTGTCAGCTCACCAGCTAAGGGTATAAGGATTTCAGAGTCTACTTCCTACTCTGTGACTGGCTGGGTAGTCGATGTCCATGAAGCTTTGATGTTGAAGGCTATGGATGGTCTTAAGCTAGTGTTAGCTGGTAAGTTTTTTGCCTATCGACTGAATATCGAATAGGTATGTCTTTGGGTGGCTTCGACATGGAATCTAAAAGGAAATGTCTCAATAAATTCTATGCCAAGAGTTATCTTCCTTTTCTCCTTTGTGGTTTATGAAGATATGTTGAAGGTGCTAATGGGAGGCACCTGGGCCTTTGATGTTGGTTTTAAGAACTTCCTTTCCTTGAGTAAGTGGAAACCGGGTTTTGATCCCTCTGCCAACTTGGGGGCTACGACTCCAACCTGGGTTCACCTTCTTAGGTTACCCCTATAGTTTTGGGAGACGATAATCCTAAAAGGGATAGCTAATTCTTTTGGTAGCCTCTTAGCGATTAACAAAATCATGCAAGAGAAGTCAAGACTTATTTATGCCCGTATTTGTGTTAATGTTACTATTAACATGGTTCTGCCTACCTCTGTTCTTCTTAAGTCAAAATTTTGGTAACTAGTCCCAGCCCCTTGAATATGAAAATTCTCTTCAATTTTGTTAGCTTTGCAAGAAATTTGGTCACCTTATAGATTCTTGTGGTAAGAGGTTAGTTGAGGGACCCAATGTTGCCTTGCAATCCCCTTTTGATTAGGTGCCTAAGACTTTTGAGGTTGTCTCTATAGCTTTCCCTCATGACGTTTCTTCTATCCCAGTGGAAGTTGTCCCCCCTACGAAGGTTGCTCCTTCTAGTGGCTTGGTTGTTGTCCCTATCAAGCCTCTTGTTGTTTCTAGTGCTTTGGAAAGTTTGAACTTCATGGATGTAGCACTTGTCGAAAGCATCTCTACTTCAAATTTCTGGAAAGATTGGATTCCTAATATGGAGGAGGAAAATCCAATAGTTAATCCAGTTGAAGAACAAGGAATTCCCTATAAGGATGCCAACATTTTGATTCCTAAAGATGATGTTCTTGTTGCTAATGAAGGGATAGAGTTGGAAGAAGGAAAAATAGTGTCTTCAACCCCTACTTTGTCCTTGGGGGATATGACATTTTTTTCTTAGAAGGAGGTCGATAATCTAAGTTAATCCCTGGCCATGTAAGGTTTTCCCCCTCACCCCAATGATAGGGAAGATGAGGACGATTAGTTACAAGCTCCTAATAAGTCTAAAAAGAAAAAGAAGTTGGATGTTGGTGGGGGAAACAAGGTTGGAAAACCTTCTCAAAAGGAGTCCATAAACAAAGATATTGTGAGGGATGTGGCAGTTGGTAAAGAAAGAACCTTGGATTCGATCATAAGATCGAAGTCCAAAAATAATAGCCTTGGTTGTTCTTCTTTGGGCTTTTTGGTGTTGTTGTACCAATTTTATCTCCTTAATGAAGTTCCTTTCCTAGAATATTAGGGGCCTTAATAGCCCATATAAACATTTTTTGGTTAAAACTTGTATTTTGGACAATAAAGTGGATATTTTTCTCCTTCAAGAAACCAAAATGAAGGAGACCTTTGATAAGGTGATTTTGAAAATTTGGCCTAGAGAAAATTACTATGTCAATAAGGCTGATGGAGCCTCCAGGGGTATTGTTACTCTTTGGAATCCCTCAATATGCAAAGGAACTTTGAGCTTTGCTGGAAGAAATAGTTTGATGGTGTCTTTGGAATATCTTTCTTCTCAGGAGAAATGGAATTTAATCAATATTTATGCCCCCAATTTGAGTAGGGACAAATTGTAGCTATGGGAGTATCTGAATGGTGTAATTAAAAGTAAATAGGATGACTATTGGATGTTGGGAGGTGACCTCAACTCCCCTCTTCTTCCCTTTGAAAATTTGGGGGGTTGGATGACTATACTGATAGTATGATGGAGTTGGTTGGATTCTTAAACTCTACCAGGATTTTTGATATTCCTCTATAGGGTTCCAAATTCACATGGACAAATAGAAGGCTTGGTAACCAATTGATTCAAGTGAAGTTGGGCAGGTTTCTTATCTCTTCCAATTGGAACATCTCTCAATATCTTTCTCTCTCTGCTCTCCCAAGATCTGGATCTGACCATAATGCTATTGTGCTCAAAATAAATGTTGATCACAACAAGAGCCCCTTCCCTTTCAAATTTGAAATAATTTGGAGCCTTCATTCAGACTTCATTGTTTTAATAAAAAATTGGTGGGAGGAACCAATGGGAGGCCTATCTTCTGCTTGGTAGAGAAGCTGAGACAAATCAAGTAGAGAGTGAAAGGATGGAATAAACTCACCTTTGGAAATATCTTTGAAATTAAGAAATCACTGGGAAACAACCTAAAGGAAGTTCAAGATCAAATGGAATCATGATGAGTTATGCATTAAGGAACGTGATCTAAGATCTCAATGGTTTAAGGTCAATAAAAAAGAGGAGTTTTTTTGGAAACAAAAGTCTCGGGTTCAATGGCTTACTGAAGGGGACCACAACACTGAATTCTTCCATAAATCTACCTTGAAACACAAAATCAAGAACATGATTAGATTGATCAAGAAAGAGGATGGGACCATGATTACAATTGAAGAATAAATTGTTGAGGAAACTATTAACTTCTTCTCCTCCTTCAAGAATGCCCAAGTTGATGCTAATTAGGTAAATGGTGACTTCCTTGAAGTGATTCCTAATTTTATTTTTGAACAAGATTTAAAGATTATGTCTAATGTTGTTTCTATGGAGGAATTTAAATAGTTTGTCTTCTCCTTTGGGGCTTATAAAGCCCCTCGACCTAATGGGTTCCCTCCTGCATTTTTTTAAACTTACTGGGATATTGTTAAAACTGGCCTATTCAATGCTGCTAGAGATTTCTTCAGATCAGGTAGGCTCCTAAACCAATTGAATGCAACCTTTATTTACCTTATCCCCAAGAATGATGAAGCATCTTCTATCAAGGATTTTAGACCTATTAGCATCTGTAATACTGTCTATAAATTTTTTTCTAAGCTCCTTGTGAACATACTTAAAGCTATTTTATGCAAAATGATTTCCTCGAACCATAACGGATTTGTTTAGGGTAGAATTATTTTAGATGATGTTATATCCAGTCATGAAATCCTTCACCCTATGGACCTTAGTAAAAAACTCGTGACGACCTTGAAAATTGATATCTCTAACACTTATGATAGAGTCTCCTGGACATTTCTCTTTGTTGTTCTTAGGAAATTTGGGTTTGAGGGCAGAGATTCCTAAAGTTGCTCACTGCTTGTGTTACTTCCCCTATGTGCTTAGTTCTGGTTAATGGTGTCCCCCAGGGTTTCTTCTCATGTGCTCATGGCCTAAGACAAGGAGACCCCCTCTCCCCCTATCTTTTCATAATTATTATTGAGGTCCTTGGAAGGAATATCCAAAATCTAATTGACTCTAAGGCCCTTAAAGGAGTTAAAGCTACTTTGTCTCTCCTACTTAACTCTCATCAATAGTTTGTTGATGACACCACCTGTTTGGTGAAGCCTTGGTGGGGGAAGCAAGCCTTTGGAAATTTGTCCTTAATAAATATGCTTTTGTCTCTGGTTGACATATTAACTATGAAAAAAGTGAGATATACTTCTTCATTGCTGACTAATTAGTGAAGGAAAGAGTGGTGAGGATCTTGGGATGTCAGGAAGTTGCTTTACCTGCTGCCTACCTTGGGCTACCTTTGATATCAAGAAATTTAGAAAGAAACTATTGGAACCATCTGATTGAGATAGTTCAAAAGAAGTTGGTAGGGTGGAAGGGTAAACTTCTAAGCTTAGCTGGGAAGATACAATTGCTAAAATCCTCCCTACAGAATATCCTGATCTACTATTTGTCCCTATTTAAAATCTTCACCTTCATTGGGGAAAAATTTGAATAGATTCAGAGAAGATTCATGTAGTCAAGAACAAAAGAGAAAAACAGACTATCACTGGTTAGTTGGGAGAAAGTGTGCACTCTTAAAAATGTAGGAGGTTTGGGGATAAGGAGAATAAAATTGCTTAATAAAGTTATAACTGTTAAGGTGTGATGGAACCTCTTGGAAGGGTCTAAGGATTAGGTGGATATTTTTCAAGCTAAATATCTTAAAAACAAAAATCCTGGCTACTTCCTCTCTGCTACAAATTTACCTAGTGGGTCTATTCTCTAGAACCATCTTATCAAAATAAAAAATGTGTTGAAATTAGGGGTGAAAAAGAGGATTGGTAATGGAAAAGACATTGATTTATAGAAAGACCATTGGATTGAGGCTTCCCTTCTCTCCTCCTTAGAAGGCTTCAATCCCCTTAAAGAAAGATTGACAAGGATGTGTGGTAAAAAGGTGGCAGACTATATCAATTAGGAGGTGGAAGAACCTAAATGGAAGGAATTTAATATGTTGTTAAGGGGTGTCAACCTGAGAGGTTAGAGATAGATTAATTGGGAGTTGTTTCTGCAAAGGTTACACAACTTCATAGGGGAGGCAGATTGGTTTTCCATAGAAAGGGAAGATGAATGGGTATGGAAGGGGAACTTTTAAAGTTGTTTCTTAGTTAAACATTCTTATAATGAATTGATGAAACCACTAATAGACTATAGAGACCCTCACTAGGAAAAAGTGTGGATTAAAAAACTTATTCAAAAAGTTAACTATTTCTAGTGGGTTGCTTCTCATGGCAGAATTCTAACAATTGATAATTTGGTAATGAGAGGATTTCAGCTTGTCAATAGATGCATTTTATGCAAGCATGATGAAGAGTCAGTTATGCATTTTTTCTTCCATTTTCATTTCTCTAGATAAGTGTGGTCATTCTTCCTTCCTTTGTTGTTCACTGACTAGGTTTTTCCCCCATCTATGAAGTCATTTGTGGAAATTTGGTCCAACTATCATTTCTCTCATAAGGGAATAGTGGATCTATGGAACCAAATTCCTCCCTTCCTAACCTGGGGATTATGGAAGGAAAGGAATAATAGGATTTTTAGGGAGGTAGAGAGAAGCATCTATGAGGTTTGCATGATCATAAAAGCTCAGATACAGGAAAATATGGAAGTGGGAGGATACATTTTTTCAAAATTCTAGCTGACCTATAAAGAGTTGAGAATTAAGAAAGTCTGGGGTCTAAATAAGGACCTAACTAATCTAAATTGGGCCATGATTTTAGCTAGGAAGACCACTATTTGGGTTACTCCTAAAAATAATGGATCAAATGTAATTTTGATGGGTGTTCAAAAGGTAATTCGGGCTTGGCTGGGGTGGGAGGACTGTTGAGAAACCATCTGGGAGACTGCATTGTGAGCTATGGTATAAATTTGGGAGTCTGGTCCAATAATAAAGCTGAGGCAATGGTTGTTTTAGGGGGCATAAAGACTCTAAGAGAATATAGTTTTAAGAAGGTTATTTTGGAAGGTGATTCTAAATTAATTGTGGATATATTGAATGGAGTTGCTTCGACCCCTTGGGAATTAAGAGACATATTTGAAAGTGCAAGTCCCTAATGAGTTTATTTACTCATTGTCGTGTACAACATGCATTTAGAGAAGAAAATATATCTACTCATTATGCAGCCAATGAAGTGCTTAAGTGTAACAGGTGGACCTGTTGGGATAATAATCATTTTCCTTTGTCATTGAAAGACAAAGTGCTCAATGAAAAGTATGAATATGTGTACAAATTACAAATATGAGAGAAAGGAGTGGCATAGGAAGTCTATGCAATCATGTGAAATAAATGGCCCTCAGAATTATGATGATAAAATTGGTATGGCATCGAGTATGAAGATCTCCTCATGCAAAAAAGTAATTATTATTTCATTCTCAAGATTTTAATGGATCACATGGATTTAATCAACGCAAAGGATGGTGTCAAATCCAAGTGTAGTGAAGAGCCTAATGTCAAATCTATCCACCAATGTGAAGATCAGCTTGTTACGAACAATCAAGAGTCATTTATTATTTGCAATAATAATAATGAAGTCTTACCCTGGGGAAATGTGATATTGGCTATCTTATTAAGAAATTTCTCAAACTTCTTTTATGAAAGATATTATTTCCAATTCGCTAATAGTGTATACTGCAAGATTGGAAGGTTGGCAGGGAGGAGTGGGGTTATGAAGAAAAGTTTGTAGAATCCTAAAAGTTTACAATGCACAAAAATGGGTGGTTCGAGAAAGC